>LZPO01035687.1:0-22485 GCA_001675575.1 Neotoma lepida | reverse complement strand
AAAAAAGTCCTAGAGAGAAAAGAATTGGAGGGAACATACCTCAACATAAAAAAGGCTTCATATGACAAACCCACAGCCATCACCCTATATGGAGCAAAACTTGAAACAATCCCATGGAAATAAGGAATGAGACAGGGATGGCCACTAGTGTCACTCTTTTTCAATATTGTGCTCAAAGCACTAGCCACAGCAATAAGTCAAGAGACAGAAATTATAGGGTCAAGAGACAGAAATTATAGGGACACAAGTAGAAGAAGAAAAAGTCATACTCCCTATTTGCATGGAATATGATTTTATATATAAGTGATTCCCTAAATTCTACCAAAAACTTCTAGAAATGATCAATAATTTTAGTAAAGTAGTAGGATAAAAAAATCAGCTTACAAAAATTGATAGCTTCTCTAAACACCACCAACAAGCACGCTGAGAAAGAGGTCACACTCATACTCTCTCAGTTCACAATGGCCTCAGAGAAAATAAAATATCTAGGGATATACCTCACCAAGGAGGTAAAAGACCTACTATGAATACTTTACATCTCTGTAGAAGAGGTTGAGAAAGACACTGGAACAGAAAAGGCATCCTATGCTTGTGGACTGGTATATTAACAGCATGAAAATGGACATTCTACCAAAAGCTGCCTATAGATTTAATGCAATCCTAGCCAATATCTCTGTCTCATTCTCCACAGAAATAATATCATTCATTTGGAATACAAAAGACCCTGGATAGCAAAGCAATCNTGAGCAAGAAGAATAATGTTGGAGGAATTACCATTGCAGATGAGGAGATTATATTACAAAGCCGCAATAATAAAACCACAATAGTACTGGCACAAAAGTAGACATGTAGACCAATGGAACTCTTGTGACCCCGGGGGCCAGCTCTTCTGTTCTCATGTCCCGGAGGCCAGCTCTCCCACCTGTCACAGGTGGAACAAAAGGGGGAGGCATATTTCCCGTACCCTTGCCACCCCATGGCATATGAAGGAGGGGCCTGTGCAGTTCTCCTGCTCTAACTCCGACAGGCCTAACTCACCTGCGCCCCCACTAACAGNGTCGGCTCTACTGTGCTGCCCAGGTGAGGTACAGGGCTTGCTTTCCTGAGTGCTGCTGTCAATGGGGGTCAGAGCCAGCTCTCCCACCCACCACAGACGGGGAGGGGTGGGGAAGAAGGAGGGCATCTCTCCTTCACCCACTCCACCATATGGCAGATGAGGGGTGGGGTCAGATCTCCATTACACCTTTGAGGATCCAAATTACCTGCACCCCCATCAACAGGGTCAGCCCTGCTATGCTGCCTGGGCGAGATGCAGGGCCCACTCATCTGAGTGCTAAAGCCCGTGAGGGACAGGATCAGCTCTCCCACCTCATGACCCAGGGACTAGCTTTTCCTGCCTGCAGCAGGTGGAGAGGAGCAAAGGTGGTATCTTGCCCTTGCCCATGCCACCGTGTAACAGACCATGGGGTTAACTCACCCACTCTCAAGTCTTCAGGGATGGCTCACCTGCACCCCCACCAGCAAGGACAGCTCTACTGTGCTGCCTTGGGAAGATTCAGGGCCTGCTCTCCCAAGTGCTGCAGTGAGGGGCAAGACCAGTTCTCTCTAGTGCCTCAGTCAATGAGGGACGGGGCCAACTCTCTGCAGCCCTATCTTTACTACTTTAGGTGGGCCACAGACCCAAACATGGCCCCTGGCATCAGCCTAGGCCTAGACAAAATCATGGTCCTAGATGGCAGTACAGGCTACTCAGATCTACACGGCAGAGGCTCAACCCTCAGACACTAACATGGCCTTAGGTGGTGGCCCTGGCCCCTGACCTCCACATGGCCCTTAGTGGCACTTCAGGCCATGGACATCAGTATAGACCCCAGTTGCGTTTGGACCATGGACCCAGACATGGTCCTTGACAACAGCCCAGGCCCAGATGTCACCATGACCCTGGTTGGCAGTGCAGGTCACTCAGATCAGCATGGACCCAGCAGTAGCATGGTCCTCGAGCCCCAACATGGCCCCAGTGTGAGCCCAGATCCTGGACATCCACACGGCCTTCAATGGCAACAGGAACCTTGAACATCAGTGCAGACCCGGGCTATGGCAGGGCCATGGAGTGGGGAACTTTAATTGGAGAGGGAGAAAGGAGGTCAATACAGGAGAAGAAAGGAAGAGGAGAAAATAACACTAAGGGTATCAGAAAGCTCCACAAGGAATGTATACATATATACACATATCATTTAAATGAAGTTATCCTACTTGGACCAACAATGTTGCCCCAAGAGCCATAGACTAACAATCAGGCATTAAGCAACCCATTTCAAGTTGTTGGTCAGAGTTCAAGGCCAAGAGATTCCCCAAACAATATGTTTGTTGTTAACCTTGACTCCTCCCTCCCAGNGGTTGAAGCTAGTTCCCTACTGCTTAAAGCACCACGAATATTGCACACAGAACTTGGTAGATCCAAGCTGGACCTGATCTGAATGCCTGTTCCCTGAGAACCAACTCTCATAGGATGGGAAAATGACATGTAAGCTTTCAAAAAAGGGAAGCATCCAGTAGAGATGTCTAAGAACCACAAGGCTGANCACAGCAAGAGACCCCTAAGACGTAATAGTGGCAGTAAGCAGCAACTGATGAATTGGACTTAAGGCCCACTCAACAGGATGGAAATCACTCAAGGTGCTGGANAACTAGCTACCTTCCCAGGGCTAGTCTAAGCCAAAGCCATAAAACAAGAGAAGGAAACAAAAAGGATACAAATAGGAAAGGAAGCTGTCAAAGTAGTTTTAATTGTAGATGATATGATTCCATTTATAAAAGAACTTGAAAACTCCTTTGAAAAATTCTTTGGAGTCTTCTTATGTGCTTTTGACTACAGATCAGTCAAGCCCTCCCTCATTCCTGGTACCCATGACTGTGGGTCACACCAGTGGTCGTTCTTGACATCTCTACAGCCTACCAGCTTTATATCTAGACAGCCACTCCCACCCCAGCAGCTTTTTTGTAGTCACCCATGGTTACTACCAAGACCGCCTGTGATCCTTGTCCACCAACAGATCATACATTATACAGAAGTGCTGAGTGTCCAAGGCACATCCTGCTCCAACACCTGTGGCTCCTCAAAGTTGGCCCTGGCTACTAGTGTGCCAGTTTCTTTTTGGAAATTCACTCTCCCATTCATGGCCACAGTGCTGGAGTTCCCTGAATATTTGGCAATATTCCCCTAGGCCTCCATGTCATGATCACTGGTGGCCTGGGTTTGACAACAGTAGGGAAACACCCAGTCAGCCAATCTGGCCAAGACAATGCCAGGCCTTATCCTGACCTAACAGAACCATGAGCCAGGCCAGGTTTTTGTGGTGCTAGGCAGGAGCCCAGCCTGCTAGCNCCACCTGCCCCATGCTGCCNACCCTGTAAATAAGGTAGGCTGTAGCAAGCAACAGGTACTAGGGGACCTGGAAATAGTTGCCTCTTCTTTCACAAGACTGAGCTTCTGAGGTCCTGTAACTGTGCCTTGTACCAAGCAGAAATAAACTGCCAGATACTGTAAAAACAATAGCAACAAAACTCTTAGATGTGGTAAACACTTTCTGCAGAGTGGCAGGATACAATGCGGAGATTTAAAAATCGGTAGCCTTCCTACATACCAGCAACAAACATACTGAGAGAGAAATCATCCTTTCCCATTTACAATTGTCTCATCAAGAGGTGGGGTGGGAAAACCAATAACAACCAAAAACTCTTGGAATAAAACATAGCAAGACAGAAGGCCTCTAAAATAAAAACTTCAAAACCTGAAGAAAGAAGCTGAAAAAGACATTGAAAATGGAAAGACCTCCCATGCTCATATACTGGAAGAATCATAATGAAAAAAAATTACTATATTACCAAAAGTAATCTATAGAGCAATGAAATCTTCATCTAAATTGCAATGTCATTCTTTACAGAAATATTCCTTAAAAATCTTAAAATACATATGGAAGCACCCAGATAGCCGAGGCCATCCTAAACAAAAGAAATAAACAATGCTGNAGGAACCACCCTACCTGGTTTCAAGTTATACTACAATGTGACAGTAACAGAAACTGCACAATGCCAGCACAAAAACAGACATGTAGATGAATGGAATGGAATAGAGGGCCATATCTAAACCCACACAACTACAGCCAACTGACTTCTCACAAAGATGCCAAAAACAGACTTTAGAGAAAAGGCAGCCTCTTCAACAAATGATGCTGGTGAAACTGAATATCTGCACACAGAAGGATGAAAGTGTATCTCTATATGTCACTATGCATAAAAATCAACCAGAAATGGACCAAAGGCTTTAATGACTTCAGAAACCTGTTAGTAGAAAAAATAGGGGCAAATACTTCAAGACACAAGCTTAAGCAAGAACTTTCTGAATAGGAGTCCAATCATTCAGGAAATAATGACAACAANTGATAAACAGGACCTCATGTATTTGAAAANCTTCTTCCTAGCAAAGGAAACGGAGAATCAAGTGTAGAGTTGGCCTATGGAATGAGAAAGAAATCTTCAATTGCCATACATCTGAAAGAGGATTTTATGTAAAATAAAAAAAATTTTAGAAACTAAACAATCAGTAATCAAATGATCCAATCAATAACTGATTTCTATTGCTGTGATAAAATACCACAACTAAAAGCAACTTGGGGAAGAAAGGGTTTATTTGAGTTTACATCTTGGCAGTCTATCTTCCAGGGAAGTCAAGGCAGGAACCTGGGGGCAGAAACTGCAGCCGAAGTCATAGAGAAATGCTGCTTACTAGTTTGCTCCTCTTAACATGGTCAGCCTGTTTTCTTATACACCCTAGGACCACCTGCCCAGGAGTGGTGTCACCCACACCACCATGTGCTATGCCCTCCCTCGTCAATCACTAATCGAGAAAATGCCCCAAAGACTTGCATGCAGGCCAATATTATGGAGGTATTGTCTTGTTTGTGGTTCCTTTTTTTAGATAACTCTAGTTTGTGTGAAGTTTACAGAAAAATCAACCAACCAACCAAACAAACAAACAAAAATCCAGAGCACCGTCTTACCCTAGTTTCAGTTACAAACAGATATTGGCAAGGATCTAGACAAAAAGGAACTCTTTATACACCACTGGAGGCAACGGTGGCAAGGCAAACGAGTCCAGCTACTGTGGAAATGAAGCTGGAAGCAGCTTAAAAAGTCCAAAAATAGATTCTCTATGACCTAGCTGCACTACTCCTGTGTTTACCCAAATGACTTCAACGTAACATATCACGGAGACAGTTGTACACTGTTGTTTACTACAGCACTATTTACAAGAACTAAGCTATGGAACCCCCCAAGTTGTCTAACAATAGATGACTGGGTAAAAAAAAAAAATGCAGTGTATCCACATAATTGTAGGCGAAAGTTTGAGCCGGGCGGGGGAACCGGACAAACTTTCGTCTACACATAATGGAATTGTTTTCAGCCATAAGGAAAAATGAAGTTATGTCAATTGCAGGAAAATGGATGCAACTAGAGGTAATCATATTAAGCCAGTTTCAGCAAGACAAATATTTTTTCTCAATTTTGATCCATAGATTATGTATAAGTACATAAAATTATGCATGTATATATAACGTGAATAAAAGAAAAACTGTCTAGGGGAACAAAAAGGGCTAATGGGGGCAAGGGAATGAGTATTGGGGGAAATATGCTTAATGCATATGCACACTTGTATGGAGATATCCTTGTGGAACACAGCACCATGTGCAGTGAATATACACAATGAAAATTTAAACAGATAATATTCTGGAAAGACAATAAAACTTGAAATGTATAAACCCAAAATATAGCAAACATATTTTGTAGTTTCATATTCATGTAAATGGTATATTGCAATTCGTGCAGTNACTACCCACAGTAGTATACTTCACATCCAACTGCTGTTTTCCAAATTAACAAATCCCCCATTAAAACAAAGCTTTCATACAAGTAGGGAGATTAGATGGCTTTGCTAGAAATAGTTCAGAGGAAACAAAGGATCCATCAAGTAGGAGGAGCCAAACACACACAGATATTCACATGCACACATGCACACACTCAGGCACACATGCAGACACATACACACATGCACATATGTAGTACTGTACTGTAGAACCAAATAATTCTCATTCACTTTTAATCTGCAACCCTGTCAAGAAGATGCCTAGAAATGTTATGAACTTCATTATAACCCATTGATATATTCACAAGAGTTGCTTAGTAACCCAAAATNTAGAAAGCATAGGTTCCTTCTAGTNAAACGTTAATGCAGAAAGAGACCTGAATGTCCAAAGCACTCAGGGCCTTCCAGACCCCACACTGTCTGTGAGCAGTAACACAAGGGAAAACTTATTTTGCCAACTCCACAATTTCATCTCAGAGAAAAGTCAGCTTTAATACAGCTTCCCAATGAGGTTTTTCTTAAGAAAAATGCTCCGAATTAAGCTTCCTATTAGTAACATAATGAAAAATGGAAATAAGTTTCTGTTAAGATCTCTGAGTTTCTGTAAATAAGTTTAGACCATTTTAAGTCTATTTGGTAAGATTTGCCTTTTTATCAGTTGCTGATAAATACACAGCATTTGTTCTAATTTATAGAACATTTCTGTTGAAGCAGATAATCTGTGAAGACTCCTCACATTGCAGCAAAAACACGGTCTTACTGTAACGCTCTGATGCCCTCAGGATTCCAGGTACTGTTGTAGGTCATGTGATGTCCAGCAATCATGTAAGGATTGGAGCATATCACAGAAAACAAAATACGAATGAAAACTCTCATCTTAAGAAAATGTAGGGGATAAAAGATGATGACATATTTTGGTAACAAGAAAAGCAGGGAGAGTCTGGCTTCCCTCCCCACACACACCCTATCTGCTAACAGTTATCTTCGGAAGAGCTGGCCCTTGCTTGCATGGGTAATATACAGCGCTTGGAAGCCCCAGACACTATGCAAATGCCTGACTTAATGCTGACCTTCACAGCACCAAACCAGGGCCCAGCAACCAGAAATTTCCCTTCAATTTTGCATGGAGGAGTCACATTTTAAAGCCTGTCATTCTTCATTGGGAACTACCACTTAACTGTCAGTAATATGGCTTTTAGAATTTAAATTGCACAGGATGTAAAAATAATTCTTAACAGCAGGTAATTGCACTTTATAATTTGTTTCCTGCTCTAAATGCTCCTACCACATCATTGGTGGTGATTGTGAGTTCTCAGTTTGGAGGAGTTGGCCAAGAAGTAAACACATTTTTCAGAAGGTGGTAGTGATGGAGGAGGAGAGAAATTAGGAAACAATATTAGATTCTAAAAATGTTTAACTTAGTATTAAAATTTTGATTATGTATTATGCTATATTAACTACCTTACAATTATAATTCTCTATGGTTGTGTTAACAAAAATACTGCAGATTGGGTGAGTTAAACAATAGAAATTAATTTTCTTACAGTTCCAAGGCAAGGTTTGGCTTCTACGGAGGCCTTTCTTGTGTGCAGATGGCCCCTCCTTCCTTTGTCCTTCACACATCAACATCCCTGGTATCTCTTAATGATCAAATATCATCTCTTTTTAATGATTAGTTTTTACTTTTAATTATCTGTGTGTGTTTGTGTGTGGATATGTGCACATAAGTGCAGGTACCGCTGGAGGCCCGAGGCTTTGAATTCCCTGAAGCTGGAGTTACAGGCAGTTNTGAACCACCTGACTTCAGCACTGGGAACAAACACAGGTCCTCTGAAAAGAACAGTGTATACTCTTAGCCACGGAGCCAACACTCCAGCCCCTCGCATTTCATCTTTTTGTAAAAACACCAGCCAGATTAGGTCAGGACCCTTGCTAAAGGCATCATTTGAACGCAATCATCTCACATTCTACAGTTGGAGTTACGTTTTCAGCATATGAATGATCTTTAATGAATACATTATAGTGACACTTCCCTTGATGATTCAATATTTGAGTTTGGACATTTATATATTGGTCAGCACATAGAAAAAGCAAGGGCCCTGTGGAAGTTGGCTTTTATAAAGAAGTCCTTGGGATCTTTGCACTTGAAAGATACACTTTCACTGTCTGATAAGAGTCATGCAGGTGCTTACACTTGTATTCATTAAGCTTAAATGCAATTACAAATTCAGCTCCTCATTTTTGCTTGTCATATTTCAAGGTTCACTCATGGTATGTGACTTATGATGACAACATGGCAATGCTAATACCAAACATGTCCATCATCCTAAGTTACTGTTGGTGGGCTGTCATTGCTGGGCAGGGATTTGTCCCTTTTAAGTTCTCTGATTTCCTCAAGGGAGCACAATAAAACCAACGTTCCAGCTGCAGCCTTCATTCTTATCTGCCCTCACCTTCACTCAGGTCCTCACTGTCTATGCCTCTGTAACTGTTTCTGTCCATGCCTATGTCTACGCCTTTACTCTTCCTATTCTCTCCCAACTCTACTCTTTTGTCTTTTAGCTTGTGTTTTTCCTCCTAAGTGCTCTATTCTTTGGCTTCTGCTCTAAAAGATTCCCCTTCTAATCAGAAACCACCATTTCTCTTTATGTGTTTGGCCAGATGACAGAGTTGAGAATCACATAAGAGGTAAACCTCTNGGAATCTGTGTGAGGGAGTGTCTAGGTTAGGTTAACTGAGGTGGAAGACAGAGTGGTCAGTGCCATTCCCTAGGCAAGGGAAAAGGAACCTGAATACCAGCATTCCTCTCGCTCTCTGCTTCTCGACTATAGATCCAGTGTGACCAGCTGCCTCCAGCTCCTTCCAGCTGGCCTTCCTCACTCTCACAGACTTTGTTCTCAATAAATACCACCCACCCCCTGCCGCCGTAAATTGCTTTTCCCAGGCATTTTGTCTCGGCAATGAGAAAACTAATACAGAGAAATGGGACCGCTGCTGTGATAACCTGGACTGTGTAGTTCTTGGGACTTGGGAACTAATGGGAGGACTATGGAAGAGTTTGGAACTTCGGACTAGGAAAGTCCTAGAATGCTGGNAGCAGGGCTAACTGCGCCGCTGTGATGGGAATTTGGAAGACCACATACACATAAGGGCAGCCTGGCTTGTGAGGTTTTAGAGGGAGCCAAGGACTCTATCTTTCTCGTGGTATTGTTGCAGTAAGTCAAGCTGCATTCTCCCCATGTCCTGAGAACCTGAGTGAGGCTCAATTCAGGAAATGGGCTGACTTGTTTGCTAGAGGAAGTTTCCAGACAAGATAGCATTCAGGCTGCGTCTTGGTGACTGCTTGTCTTAAGGTTTCTATCGTTGGGAAGAGATATCATGACCGCGGCCTTTCTTATAAGGAAAACATTTAATTGGGGTGGCTCGCTTACAAACTTGTAAGAGGTTCAGTCCATTTTCATCATGGCGGGGAGCACGGCGGCATGCAGGCAGACATGCTGGAGGAGTAGCTCAAAGTCCTACATCTTACAGGCAACAAGAAGTTGACTGTGCCACTGAGCGAAGCTTAAGCAAAAAAGAGACCTCAAAGCCCACCTCCACAGTGACACGCCTCCTCCAACAAGGCCACACCCCCTAATAGTGCCACTCCCTTTGGGGGCCATTTTCTTTCAAACCGCCACACTGCTCATTGTGCTTATCCAGAACGACAGTATGAGAGAGTGAAACGTAGAGCAGAAAGATATGGAAAGAATGAGCAGTTTGGTAAGAAAAGAGTGTGAATGAGTTTGAAGTTACAGATGTGGCAGCTTTGAAAGCAGCTGCAACTATTGAAGAAATTGGCATCATTAAAAAGAAAGACGGTGCTCTGTCACAAGAATGGTATGCTGAGTGCAAGACCACACCCATTCAAGGCTCTGACTTGTGAAAATGCAAAGTCACTGAAAAGAGGAGAGCCTAAATTGAGAGTACTACTGAAGGGTGAACAATCAGCTGTCCAGGAAACTCCTGCTCCAGGCTTAGCACAGAAGGACTGATGCAACACTAGTCCGAGGTGNGCCAGGTCCATCCCAAGCAGGCAGCATACCTTGATAGTGCCATTTGGTATTGGTTTTGTAGACATGAAATATTGAGGAGGACATGGAGTTTTGCATCACGGCTCATTCCAGGAAGCCATTGAGCCAGGCAATGCATGACAGGATTACAATCCCTGAAATGACATTTTAATGTTGTAAGGATAATATTTCCCGAAGAGACCACTGTGNGAAGTTGTGATGGTGAAGGCTAAATTTGCAATATAGACCCTGTGATGTTAGAAATGACAGGCCATTCACTAAGGAAAGCTGCAGATATAGAGTGAAGATGGCCCGAAGAAAGGCTGTGTGTGCTGTGGGTGGCATAGCTAAAGGGTGAGACTCCTCAAGCCCTTCCTTACAAATGAGTCCATCACAGACTCAAATACTGTATACCTGGACCTATACCTAGAAGGTGTCTGTCCTGTTAGGCTTGACTCTTGCTTTGGTCTGATATTTCCTTTCTGTGCCCCATTTCTCACTTTTGCAATGGGGATGCTAGTTCTGAACCATTGTGTATGGAAATGTGTAAATTGTTTGTGGGGGCTCATAGTTAAGGGACCATGTGGGTCTCAGAAGAAACTTTGTACTTACACTTCTGCAGAGTTGGAACTTTTGAAGGCTCCTGCGGCCAAGATGGATTGTACCACTGAGCTGCGAGCGAACNGAGAGAAATCCTTCCTGGCAGTGGATTTTCGTCAGGCATTTTGTTGCATCGATGAGGAAACTAACACAGCTGCTCTTGAAGTTGTTTTTGGTTCATTCAGATATGCAGCTTAGTTTAAGAATGGCCGGTGAGTGAGCAGTGGATGAAGTGGCTTCCTGAAATGTCTTGGAAGCACATCGTTGGCTAGAGTTCATTTCCTGTTTTTCTCTTTTTATTCTGACATCAGCACTTAAGTTGGTCAGCCTAGTAGTGAATACACTCCAGAGTCAGATTGCCTGAGTTCCAGTTGTATCATCATTGCATATTAGCTATTTGGTTTCAGAGAAATGGAACTTAAGAATTGTAAGAAATGTGTAGTGACATACACGTATTAAAATGTCATGAAAAGCCATTATTTTATGTGCTTAAAAAACTGGGAGGGGAGTAGAAGGGAAGGGATAGGGGATGGGAACAGGAGGGACTGAGATGGCCAAGTGGAGGGAGGGACAGACAGGGAGAGCAATGAGAGAGATATCTTGGTAGAGGGAACCATTATGGAGTTAGGGAGAAACCTGGTGCTAGGGAACTCCCAGGAATCCACAAGGGTGACACCAGCTAAGACTCTCCTAGCAATAGTGGAGAGGGTGCCTGAACTTACCTTCCACTACAATCAGATTAGTGACTACTCTAATTGTCATCATAGATCCTACGTCCAGTAACTCATGGAAGCAGATGCAGAGATCCACAACCGAGCACTGCGCTGAGCTCCTAGACTTCGGTTGAAGAGAGGGAGAAGCGATCTCACAGGAGCAAGTGAGGTCAAGATCATGATGGGGAAAACCATGGAGACAGCTGACCCAAGTTAGTGGGAACTCATGGACTCTGGCCTGTCAGCTGGGAAACATGCATAGAACTGAACTAGACCCTCTGAATGTGGGTAACAGTTATGTGCCTAGACCTGTTTGGGGAGCCCCTGGCAGTGAGACCAGGACTTATCTCAGGTATATGAAATGGCTTTTTGGAACACATTCCCTAGGGTGGGAGTACCTTGCTCAGCCTTGACACAGGGGAGAGGGGCTTGGTCCTGCCTCAACTTAGTATGCCAGACTTTGTTGACTCCCCAAGCGAGGCCTTACTCCTCCACTGAAGAGTGAAGGAGGGTGGGGGAAGGGGAGGGAGGGGGAACCAGGATTAGTATGTAAAATGAAAAAAAAAAACCTTTTTTTTTAATAAAAAAGAAAGAAAACCAAAAATGTTTTTCTTTTGAATATTTTTTCATCTAATTAAAATATAGTGACCTCATTTCCTCCATTTCCCCTCCTCTCGTGTCTCCTCTCCCAACTTCCTTTCAAATTCATGAACTCATTCTTTAATTATGAATGTTACATACATATGTGAATAAATACATAAATAAAACCTACTGAGTCCTTTTAAACTTCCTTGTGCGTATATTTTTTAGGGCTGACCACTTGAGTCTAGATAGGAATTTAGGGGGTTCATCATTTAGGGGAAAAGAGATTCTTCTTCTTTCAGCAGTCTTTAATGGCTCTCCATCTAGAGGTGGGGTCCCATGCAGCTTTCCTTATTCATATTGGCGTGTCAGCCAGTGTTGTCATTGATCAGATCTTGTTTAAGTAGCCATATTGTTGAGATTTTGTGGGTGTAGCACGCCTGTGTTTATCTAAAAGGGATCATTTTACAACATATTTCCTGATCCTCTGGTCCTTACATTCTCTCAAACTCCTCTTCTGCAATGTTCCCTAGTGTCTTAGTTACCGTTCTGTTGCTGTGAAGAGACACATGACTATAGCAACTTATAAGAGAAAGCATTCAACTGGGAGCTTGCTGGAAGTTTCAAAGAGTCAGTCTATGAACATCATGGTGGAGAGGTTGGTGNTGGGTAGGTAGGCATGGTGCTGGAGCAGTAGTTGAGAGTTTCTATCTTATCTATAAGATGGAGAGTCAGAAAGATGGAGAGAGAGAACCTGGTGTTGCTTTTGAAACCTAAGGCTCAGTGTGGTGGTTTGAATGAGTGTGGCCTCCATAGGCTCATATATTTAAATGCTTAGTCCCTAGTNGGTGGAACTGTTTGGGAAGGATTAGGAAGTGTGGTCTTATTGGAGGAGGTGTGTCACTGGTGGTAGGACTTCTTTGATGAAGGATGAGAGCTAAGCTTATCTCTGGGAAGGTGGATAAATACCTATAATTCAGGTAGGAATTATATTGATTTAGGAAGGTGGCATTAGTTGATCCTCCTTTGAGACCTATGATCTCACCAGCCATAGGTGTTTGGCTATGTTTACAATATCAGAAATGAATTGCCTTCTGTTGNGTGGGCATATTTTTATTATCTATTACCAGCTGAAGGGTATTTGGGTTATTTTCATTTCCTAGCTGTTGTGAACAGAGTGACAACCAGCATGGCTGAACAAGTATCTGTGGAGTAGGACATATGTGGAAGGGTGTAAAGCCAGGGCACAGGGTGGATATATTTCTAGCTTTTTGAGGATTCTCCACACTGATTTCCAGAGTGGCTGTAAAATTTTCGATTCCACCAGTAGTGAACGAGGGTTCCTCTTTGCTCACATCCTTTTTAGCACTTGTTGTTGATGTTTTGAACACCTCAGCCATTCTAACTGGGATGAGATGAAATCTCAGTCATTTTGATTTATATTTCCCTGACTACTAAGAACGATGATCATTTTTTGAGATACTTCTTAGTTATATTTATTTCTTCTGTTGAGAACTCTCTGTTCAGATCCATAGCCTGTTTTTAATAGGGTCATTGTTTTTTTGGTGTTCTTTCCCCTGGGGAAGCCTATTTCTCTCACTCTAAGTATTCCTTAGTTACCTGAAGTTCTTTGTGTTGGGTTGAGGACTCAAGGGCCACACCATACATTTTGACATTTTGTTGTCCTTGTTAGGTTCATGTTTGGACAGGCTGGTGAGACTTTATGGGTGCAGCTTCTCACATTACTAGGAGACACAGTTTAACAAAAAATTCCCTGATCCTCTGGCTGTTGCAGTATTTCACCCTCTTTTCCATAATGTTCCTTGAGCTTCAGATGCAAAAGTTGTTTTGTATATGTATCCATTGAGATCAGGCTCCCCAACTCTGCATTTTGATTGGTGGTCATTTTCTGCAATGGTCTCAGTTTGTTTCAAAGAGAAATTTCCTTGATAAGGGGTGAGGACAAACATGTTATTACAGTAGAAACTATATTGGTTTAGTAAAGTGATGGTTGTGGGTTCTTCCCCAAGATCCATGACTTTACTAGCCCTGAGTAGTTGTCTAGGTTTCCAGTACCAGGCATATTTTCCTTCCTGTTGAGCAGGTCTTAAGTCCAATTAGAGAGGTATTGGTTACTATGAAAGAAGTGTGCCACTATTGCCCCTAGATGATTACTTTTCTGAATACTAATTGTGTGTATAGCATGGTTTACATATAGAAAGGTGCATGTATAGTGTGTCTCTTTNTGGCTATGGTATAGTTTACATATAGAATTGAAATTTATAACTTTTAGAATACATCATTTAAGTGAAGGAGTGTATATCTCTCCGTGTATCTGTATGTGTGTCCCTGCTAAAGGATAAGATAAATCAACTAGACAATATAAAGAAAAATGGGAAGCAGGGTATTGATGGAGAGATTAGGGAAGGAATGAAAAAGGAAATGAATTATTAAGAGGAAAAATATCTTACATTGTTGAGAAATCTTGGTAGCAAGATTACTGAAAAAAAATGTTCCAACCCCTTTAGTGTCACCTAATTCCATAGATATAATTCATATAACAAATTATCTTAAGTGCCAAAATTTGACAGGCACTGTGCAGAGAAGTTTAAAAGTTTTATTGACCTGCCAATATTTTTCAGCACTGTAATCTCTATTTCTTTCATTTATTGATTGCTTTGATAGACTAGACAACTGACCATTTCCATAACTAGTGACACCCCTACACAATATCAGCCTGTTGNGATCCTCATCCCTCCTATAACACATAAAAAGTTAAAGACCCAGCATTTGAACAGTTCAGAGCATAGCGCATCACCAGTGACCAATTGCTTAACTTTGAGGGAAGACACAGCACAAAGAATCATAGAATAATGTCATTGGCTTGGTGTGGAATTGCAGCACACTCTTTTTCTAATCATGACCCTTTGGCAAAGAATTTTGATTCACTGTCTACTAGGTTCTTCACTTGTCTCACATCTAGCTCAGTTCACCACTGTGAGGTTACATAAGACTTATGTGGAAGCTCCCCATAAATTCTTAAGTCAGCCTGGAGATGTGAGAGATAGCATATGCCAACAGATGAGCAACATTGCAGACATAAGAATAAGACATTTCTTTGTGTTTGTGTTGGATAATAGATGCTGTGTAAATCTAATTCCTCACTTTACCATGGCCTATACATTTAGATGGAGTTGAAAAATATGAGAATCAAATGTTCATTGCAGACTTTTTGCTATAAGTAGGATAGAGAGAAGGTAATGAGATGATGAATGTTCTTGTGAACACTTTCTGTCTCTTGAGCTAACAAATTACTGTGTATAGAAATGTGTTTATGGTTCTATGTGTATATCTGATGAATGTACATGCAAGAGATGGTTGTGCAACTTCTACATGTGTCTAAGCAAGTGGTGTGTGTGTGGGAGTGGATGGGGGTGTATGATATATGCATTTGTGGGTCAATGTGTGTGTTCTAGATAGACGTGTAAGTACATGTGTAAAGGGTAACGTGGATAACATGGTAATGCCTGTGTGGATATCTGAATGAATCTCTGTTAATGACATTTTTGTCCATGAGTCCATTCTATAAATTCTGGTTTCAAAGCTTCAATTCTACTTGTCTTCATGTATGTCTTGGGGTCTAAAATTGTCTTGTTCCAATATCAGTAAACAATAAACTTGTAGATTAAACATTAAGGTTTGACCTTTCTTCTCCCATTCTATAAAGGGCATATAAAGGCTAAATGGCAAAGACTGTACAGCCAAAAGCTTTTCAAAGAAGCAGTGTTAATTTTCTTCCTACTTAGTATTCCCCTAAATGTTCTCATAAAACATCTCAGATTTTATCACCTTCTAACAATAGCCTATTTCAGATAGTTAGTTAATTCATATTGAAAGAATTCAGCAGACAATTGTGTGTGTATGCATGAGTGGTGTGGTGTGTATGTGTGTGTATGTGTGTGTGTGTGTGTGTGTGTGTAAATTTCTTCCAAGTGGACATTAAAGTGATATGGAGATCTAATTCTTCTAGTTGAATCACTTCTTTTTGAAAATTCTTATTCTCTGCTTGATTTCCTGGACTAAATAACCATTGATTGATATCCTTGCAGCATGAAGTAATAAAATGATGTACTCTACACTTCTTGCATTTAAAGAAAGTGATTATAGTTGTTTTATGATCGTAGTGATTGCCCTTTTTTTACTTTAAAATTCTATGTCTGAAAATTATGTCATCTAGATCTCAAGAGGCACCATATTCACTTCCATGCAACAGTGAGCATCAAATTGAGGTAGAAAGTACTTGCACACAGCTTAGTTTTAATTAGAGATTTTAAAGGATACCATCAAAAGTATTCANTAGAGACTATGATTTAGTCTGTGCATTCATTGGAAACATTAGGCAAACTAAATGGAGCTATTTTGCTGATTTAGGCATTGTATAGGCTGATGATTTACGTATTCTGTTTTCCAGTGTTTGAGACCAGGTGCTCTTTCATAATATCACCAGGGACTGACCTAAAATCTCCCAAATCCCTAAAGCTTAAAACCAGGTCATAAATATCCCCANAATAAGCCTGCTAAGTGTTTCTAATGTCAGGTTTCTTTTTAACCATTTATATATGTGATGGTAATGTTGATCATCAATTTAAAGGACCTGAAATTGCCTAGAAGGCAGCCTCTGCAGATGCCTCTCAAGGATGCTTTAGACTAGATTCATTTCTGGGCTTGCTTGTTCAGGATAATCTTGACTAGGTTAATTGAGGTTGGGAGATTCCCCATGATAGTGGGTGACACCAGTCCCTAGGCTTGGATTCTGGACTGTATAAAAAGCTGAAAGTTGGTGGGTCATGAACAGTGACTGCTCTCTTATTCCTGGCTATGGAGACAGTGTGACCAAGTGCTTCAACCTCCTGTGGCTGTCTTAACTTTCCTGCCATGATGGGCTGGGCTCTCAAACTATGAGCCAAAGTAAATGCTTGCTTCCTTGAATTGATTAAAATAAATCAGTGTGGTGTGCATGTTTGCATGTGTGCAGATGCATGTGTATGTGCCAGTGTACATAAAAAATGTGCGTGCACATGCTCAAGGTTGAGGCTGGGAGTCTTTCTTGGTCACTTAGTCATTGAGACAGGGCTTTTCAATTGAATACAGTAATACAACTAGTGCAGCCAGTCAGCTTGTACCAGGGATTCACGATCTCTGCTTTTCCAAATCTGGAATTACAGATGGCCCAACCCTATCTCCTGGCATTAAGTGGGTTCTGGAGAGGCAAACTCCAGTCTTCATGCTTACATGGTATGTGCTTTAATTATTGAAATTAAGAATATATATATATATATATATTGAAATTAGATATAGGTATATAAATGAAATCATATATCTATGATTATTAGGATACTGGTTATTTTCTAAGTAAAGTAGTCAGAAAGGAAAGGCCAAACTCCTTATTCCTTCATGCATTGTTGATTTGATGTATGTGTGTGTGTGTGTGTGTGCACGTGTGCATACACATACACACAATGCTTTGTAATTTACTTGATTTTTATTCTCTTCTATGTTTCTAGATATTACTACTGCCAAGAATATCTTGAGAATAAATTTATTTCAAAAAATAAATATAAAAATATTTTATCTATTTTTATGCATGTATTCATTATTATATTTATGTTTATTGTTTGTTTATTATTAGTTTGTATGTTTATCTATTATCTATTATATGTTTATCTATTGATAAGCAAGTGAATTACCCTTTATTAACTAGATAAATGAATTTTGTGTTCCCTTATTTAAAAACCTGATTAAAGGGTTACAACAGTGCAAAAGGTCTTGATAGCCTGTGACGTGTACGCTAAGGCTGATGTTGACTGGTAAATACCAAAAGCATATAGAAGGTCCTATCTTTGGGAGAACAAAAGGAACACAGTCATCACGTATGCCATCTGGGCATAGATACAGAATGTAAGACATGGGAAAACCTAAGTTTATTTTCTTTTACCAAGTAGTCTAGTGAGTATGCCTCCTCCCTTTCCTTTTGCCCCACCCCACTGTTCCTCAATTACATTTTCATAATCTAAGGACCAATGTTTACAAGACCATTTGGAAGCTGGTGTGTAAAAGTGTTGCTAGGGACTGAGACTGGGAGGAGATGGCAAATAAGATGAAGAGAACAACTAGAAGAGGAAGAAGGAAGGAAGGAAGGACCAGATCACTATTGTGATCTGATAACTGTGTCAACAGACAATGAGGAAGCTAGAGAACACTGGTTGTATTTNTTGAGGTTATTCAGAAAAGAGTTCTAAGCATTTAAAAACATTTTTTGTCTTGATAGCGGATATCAGTCGTTCTGCTGACATTTAAATCCTATCNTGATATAATGCCCAAGACACAAAATAGTACACAATGTAATAATAAAGAAAATGTCAAAATGTATAATGGTTTATTCTCAGTTGGGTATGGCATTTGTCAAATATCAAAATACCTTTTGGCAAGTTGGCTCTTAAATCTGTAATATAAGTTCACACAGTGCACATTCAATGTTAGTTTCCATTCTTTCTAATTTGTTGTACTGGAATCATATTTGGCAGCCATTATCATGAAACAGCATTACCATATATTCAAGCATAGATTCCTTTTGAGTAGTGTAAACCTTTTTAATGACATGTAGCCACACACAGAAGGAAGTGCACAAATCATGAATTTAATCTGTGTGAATTTTGCTAACTAAACCTGCAGAGGCAGCAGCACTCCAGCTTGTGTGCAGGATGCTCACACTGTCTCAGAAAACATGTCACTGCTGTCTTGAGACTCTATGGGACATTAAGATTAAAGGTGGTACGCAAGTTATCTAAGAGAGAAAATTTTATGGCAGCATGCTGTGGCCAGGGTATTACTGACTGCTTTTAGCAAAATTTATAGTGATATTAATAGCAAAGAGCAACAGAATGGACAACATATTTGAAAAAAATCGCAGTTTGAACCCAGTTCATAAACCAAAACTGTTGTAGGATATTTTGTTTGTGTTCTGACAAATAAAGCTTGTCTGGAGATCAGAGAAGCAGAGCAGCAGCCACTAGAAACTTCTTACCTCTATGAATCCTCAGGCCAAATGTGGGCCAAGATCCTGTCTCCACCCACCTTATATTCCTATCTCCACCTCCGTAGTGCTGGGATTAAAGGAATCACCACTGCCCAGCTCTATTTCTCTTTTAGATTGGTTTAATTTCTCATAGCCCAGGGTGGCCTTGAACTTCTGATCTTCCTGCTTCATTCTCCCAAGTGTTGAGATTAAAGGTATGTGCTACCACTACCTGGCCTTTATGGTTAACTAGTGGGTAGCTAGCTCTGCCTTCTGATCTCCAGGCAAGCTTTATTTGTCAGGACACAAACAAAATATCATACAACAGAAAACTAAACTAATAAACTAATAAAAATAAAAAACCAGGAGGCTAGCACAGTGCTTAGTGTGGAGGAGTTATCCTTAAAAACTGAATAAATACACGAGGAAAGAAGGGGTGCATTATATCAACCAGCATGGACTCTGGGTCAGCACTCAAGTGCAGAGAGTGAGGCTAGCAACAGTTGGGTCATTAGAATCACTTCCTGCTCAGTTGAACCAAGTAAGCTGCACTAAGCCTTGTGTTCTCTTCTTTTTATGAAGAAAACACTGCACAACTGTGAATCTCAAGTGGGCAACCTATGCGTAGAAAATATGTGACCTAGAAGAAAGAGCAGCCATGAATGTTTTGTTTGAGGGGAAGGAGTTGGTGAGCAGGCATAGTCAGCTGTGGGACTTGGACTTTGGGGAACTTAGTTCTCATATATTCTCTAGGGAGGAGATTCCCTTGCCTCAAATATGACCCTGAAAACCTGCTGACTAGTCTTGAGTACAACTGGCTGTTAGCAGTCTCTGGTCCAACTCCTGAGGCTTTGGGCTAGATTTNTCAGGACTGGAAGCCTGGTTCTACTGTGAACCATTCCAAGCACCTGTCCTAGTTCAGAAGATGAGTCCCTGGGATCCTGACATGTCCTGACCTGTATATAGGAGGTAACCTGACCAAGATAGGCACTACCGGCCATTTCAGGAAAAAGGCACGGTGTCACCACCTATCCACTCTAAGATGTAAGTCTAAACTGCCATGAGTAAATCTTAGAACTCACTCACTATGCTACAGCATCTGACCATGCTCACTGGAGCCTGATACTTACTGCTGGGCCTGCCACATTTATCCCAAGGATAACAACCACCTTGATTTCTATACTATAACTACTTTTGCTTTTCTTTGACCTAGAACTCATAGCCCAGGTTAACTTGGAATCCTCCGTAATCCTTCTACTTCAGCCCCCAAGTACTGTGACTACAGGCATGGAAACACATGACCGGCTCCAAATATTTCTTCTGAACTGGAAGTTAAATTAAAGATTATTTTATGAAGGAATTGTGACCTTCACATTGTATCTGTTACTTCAACATTAATTACATGAAGACTGATCATTGGATTAAGATAGTCACTCCCAGGACTTTTCATTATAAAATTGTACATTTATCTTTCTAGATTTCAATTAATCTGGAGGATAGTTCCAACTATTTTATGTTTACAAAATGATTTATTTTAAGGAATATTAATATAAATGCTAGAAAATTATCAAGGAAGATTTGTCTGTAGCATATACTTCCCTATCTTTAATTTCTTTAGCCATTTCTTCTTCCTGTAGCCTGAAGTTTTCTCTGGTCTGCCCGGGCCTGCAACCACTTATAAAATAATCACTCAGAAGCCTATATTAATTATAAACTATATGGCCATGGCCTATGGNTCAAGCTTCTTGCTAGCTAGCTCTTATAATTTAACTCATTTCTATTAATCTGTAAGTTGCCACGTGGCTGTGACATTGCTTGTGCGCCATTACATGCTGCTCCCTGGATGGCAGGATGGTGTCTCCACGCCTCTCCTTTCTCTTCCTGTCTATCTGCTTGGATTTCCACCTGTCTCTAAGCTGCCTTTCCATAGGCCAAACAGCTTTATTTATCAACCAATCAGAGCAACCCATATTTACAAGCATACAGAAAGACATCTCACAGCATCTTCCTCTAAATATTCTCTGACCTCTACTTAGCTCTAAGTTCACAGTGGTGCTAGAAAGAAAATGAGAATTGGGGTAGGAAAGGTACCTTGGAAGAATTCTATCACTAACCTCCTGTGTATGACTACCAGAGACTGCAGAACGATGCCAGCATCCCCTGCTCCTCCCTGTATAGTAACCTTCATTTTAAATCCATTATAAATGTTGGCTANTTGGTGAACCCCTTTTCCACTTGTGACAATATACCCCAAAAAGCAAGTTATTTTACACATCTGTAATAACTATTAAAATTAGTCATTATTAGTTCTTCAAAAGTGTCACCATCTGATGAGACCAACAACAAGAGAGTCGCACAGAGAAGAGTTTGGGGGTATTGTTTCAGTAGTTTGAAAGAAGCCATAATAATGAGGCAAGATTCTAGTTCTGCCAATATACGTGAGCTACACAATTACTCAGTGAATATCTGTCTCTTCAATGCACTGTGTCAATTCCTAAGGTTGTTTTATTGTCCCATGAGGCACATTACAGGATCTCAAGGGTAGAAAAAGCGCTAGGACGATATTAAGCCAGAATATGAAGGATGAACGTTCACCATGTGTTCAGCAGCCTGGAAATTATTGTTTAATATTAATTTATAGATGATTGCTGAGCCAAAGGACATAATATCCATTATGGAAATGTTCAGTCATGGACGCTGTGCCCCAACACTTATTAATTCCAAGCTGAATATCGAATGACATGTCTCCCAAACTGAACGTGTTCAAATGGACAAGCATTTGTAAAAAGCAGAAGCATCCCAATGCTAGCACAGTAAGTTCTGCAAATGAAAGAGTACGTTTTTCCTGAATGTAATTAAAGACTTGAGAAAACAAAGGAGAGTGGGGCCAACGTGCATATGGTACAGAGAAAGGAAGTGTTTCTCTAAAGCTGCGACAGAGTTCTGTGTGCAACACTGCTAGCTGTACTCTGCAAGTCTTTCNAGTGCTTGGCAGAAAGATGGGTTCTGTGTGATGGTTNCAAAGCAGTAGATGAATCTTCTGATTCTCTGGTTCANCTGCTCACCTTAGCACTTGCAAAGCATATCTGTGACTGGGTTACCTTTTGTGTGCAGCACTGGGTTTTATAAAGTTGACCAAACAACCTTTTACAACTAGTAGCGGCCCACAGAACACAGAAATTATTTCTGCTTCACATATGTTCCTGTGGCTCTGAAAGATATTAAGATACTCTGAAAGAGTCCTTGTCATATAAAAATTGCCTTTGTTGCTTCAAAAACCTGGACACTGTCTAAATGGCTAGTGTGGGGAAGTCTATTTGCNCCCCTTTCCCAAACCACAACTTCTCTTCCATTTCAGAAGCTAGTACAGTGTTCAGTGTGGAAGAGTTGTCCCTAAACACTGAAGAATATGTGAGGAAAGAAGGGGTGCATTATATCAACCAGCATGGACTCTGGGTCAGCACTCAAGTGCAGAGAGTGAGGCTAGCAACAGTTGGATCATTAGAACCACTTCCTGCTCAGTTGAACCAAGTAAGCTGC
>LZPO01035686.1:13844-42890 GCA_001675575.1 Neotoma lepida | reverse complement strand
TAAAAATTTAAGATATTGGATTTATAAATTAAAAGTTGATTTTAAGGTTAAAAAATAAAAATCAATTAAACAGCTGCCAACTCAGTTACAAGTGACTTAAGAAAGGTTTGCAAACAAAAGCACATATGCATTTATACACCAGCCTTTGACTTCAGACATTGCTGATATCTCATAGTCTAGCAATCCAGAAGTGTTTTTACATAATGAAAGGATACAAATATTTGTTTGTATAACATCCCATCCTGTAGGAAAGCTTTTTAAGATTCAGGAAGTAAACAACTCACAAGTCTCAAGAAGTCCTGGAATTTGCCATATTCATGAGGCTTCTCCTGTATCCAGGTTAAACAAGCAGAAAGAAATCCTGGGGAAACAGGAGCATCTGTGGCCTGTGGAGTTGCTTACCTGTTTTGCTGACAATGTCAANGATGCATCTCTCATGAGCTGACATCAAGACTGAGACGGGCTTTTTGGTGGCACATCTGACTTTGAGCCATGCTCCTCTAAGCATGACTTACACACGCCCCACCCACCCCTCACTCACACCCCTGTAAGTAACCCTAATGATGCTATTCCTTCACCAGGCTGAACTTGGAATCATTTCTTTTTATTTGAGGTTGGTAGATGTTTGTTATTGTTTCTCCAGGAAAAGTAACATAACAATAGTATAAATAGCAAAAATTGCCCAGTACTACACTAATAGTAATATAAAAACAAAACCAAAAACCTAAGAAAATCTAGCATACTAATTAGAAAATAAGAAGTTTCAAAATAAAATAACCAAACATGTTATGCATGTAAAAAGTAATAAGAATGATTAAGGACAGAAATAAGCATTTCTATTTTCATGGTTTTTAAAAAGCAATAAAACTAATTAAATTATATAACAAAAATGAGAAATTATTATGTGGGTTAGACAAAGCTGATCACAACATTTTCACAGACTTTTAATAGAAGCATATCTTTCCCATATGACAATGCTGTCATTGATTGGCCTTTAAATCAAGAAAAATGTCAGTTAATTATGGGCTCTGAGTCTTTGCTAGACATAATCCTGTGCACGTGCACTGCTTCACATTTCAAGAGGGTGCTGGCATGGTTCACCAATGGGACTGTTCTCTATGTATGACTAAGTTCTCATGAATAAAATACCTGTCAGTTTTAATAGATTTCCAATCCAACCAACTACTTTATATGACTGGCTTTGTTTATATGTGGAGGATTAGGAGAACACATACACTTACACTTGCCATTTATTAATTACCATAGGACAGGTCATTAGTCTTATACAGCTCATTCCTTGAGCTTTCAGAGCCAAGGTTTCAGCCCAGTGTGTTTACTACATTCCATCTGTAAGGTCATATTAAACAGAATGACTTTTTCAGCAAGCATTCTGGTTCCTGTTTTCCTTTGGGTATGTTGTCTAGTTAAATGTTCATGTCACTTGTTTTTGTGAAACTGTTATCTATCCAAGTCACTTGGATGTATTTCTCTAAAATGATGTTTCTTCTAAGCATACCATAGGGGCCAATAAGTTTTATCTCAATAAGTCTGTATTTAACAGAGACAAATTCCATTTGTTGTGCTACTGATCTTTTGTGTTTCCACATGGAACTCCTTTAGAGTATTCTGGTCAATGTTGGCTTTTCCAGCAAATATGTCCTTGTCAATGACTGTTGATTTATAATTTATAAGCATGATATATAATTTAGACTTGAAATATATTGATTCAAAATAAATATATCAAATGGATAGTAATGAGAACTAATTATACTTCAATTTGAGTTTGCCGAAGATTTTTTCCATCTATGAAATTGGTGATCTTTATGAAAGACACAAATTTGTGTTCTGAAAGACACAAATTGTCAAACCCATTTAGGTTTGACATTTGGCATTCATTGTCAGCATGTTTTTTTCTTTTTCTATTACTCTGTATCTACAAATATAATCCTCTGTACTAGAACATAGAGGATTACAATAATTTGGGCACACAGCAAGTAGTCATTGTATTTAAAACCTTTTAAAATGGTTTCCTTAGACTGAAAGGTAAAGATACCTAGTCCTCTGTGCACATGTGCTTGCAAGTACCTGCAGACACCTAAAGAAGCCTTGGATCCTTTGAAATTGGAGTTACAGGGGGTTATAAATCACCCAATATGGTATTGGGAACTCAACTTAGAACCTCTAGAAGATTAGCAAGTGTTCTTAAATATTAACTCATCTCTCAAGCCCCAGGGAACAGGTTTTAGAAATATAATAAGAATGAAAACAAAATACATGTGTTAATAAGATTATAAGATCTTCATAAAGCTATAAATTTTTGTTTATGTAAACAAATATTTTATTGACTGGAGTAGCACCTTGCATTCACAAATGGAGAGACCTAATTGTACAATAATGACAAATTATCTCAAAATTACATTGAAATTTAGAAAACATCTAATTAAAATCATCAAAAAATATTTAAAACATGCTTAATAGATTTATACATATATTAACTGTGAAAATACTTGTCTCATCTGAAGAAAATAAAAGATAAGTGTTTTGGTTTACTGCATAGAAAGAATAAAAATTGTGAGAGATTTTAAAATGTTGCTTTTTATAATTTTATTCTTATGATATTCTTCATCTATTGTATAATAGTATAGCATTTATCACATTAGTATCATTTAATCAATCCTTTTTCAGTATCCTAAAATTCATCATTACACTAAATATTTTATTATCACATATTTTATTTTCTGATGTTTTATTAAATCTGTGGGATAAAGCCTCTCCATTACACAGCAATGTGTCTGTCTCCCTGTACTCCTTAGTTCTTCACTTGAGCTGCTGAATATTTTTGAAATAAAATAAACAGATTGTAAATTTCCAAACCCAAGGAATAGTCATTAACATTGACCCTAAAGATGGTAATGCTATTATGACTCAAATGAAGTCACTCTCTACTTCTTCATAAGGGTATCATTTCAAAATATGGTCATTCTTACATCATTCCTAACTCTTCATTTATTGATAGCATAAACTTTCCCTTATTACTCCTTAGGGAAGGAAATTAAGTCCTCAGATATAAACTATCCAACCACCAAAGCCATTTATCAAAAAATCCTACTAGGTATAATCACAAAACATATGAGTCACATGGCACAGAACAGAGAAAACAGCTGGACTCCTAAGGAAAATCCTCTATCCCTGCCAGTGTTAGAATCTTTCAGATGTGATCTTTGAGTGTGATCAACTCATAAGTAAGGGTAGCTGTCCAGGGTTCCAAATAAGGGCAGCCATGAAGAATTCCAAGCCTTCCAACACTGTGGGAGAACAGCCAGATATCTTTGTTCTCCAGGATGTAGTGTAGAGACGGCTAAGAAAAAGCAGTGGAGCTCTAAATAAAACTTGGTTACATGACAAAGAAAGTACAGGTAGTGAGCTATGACAACTATGCTAGATAGACTATCAAACAGATGTGGATGCTAATGGTCATCACTGGGGAACTACAATTAAAAACAGAATCTCCTGTCAGCCCATAAAACCTCAATAAACAGAAGAATGAAAATGCAGTTTGAATATTGCACAAGCATTATATATGATGCACGTATCAGGGTATCCTCCAAAAAAGAAAAGAAATGGAAAGGCAGAGAAAGATACCTTATTCTTTTGCACAGCCAGAGACAACTCATTAAGCATTCTCCAGTGAAACAATAAATAGTTCTCAAAGTAGTTTACCATTGGTCATATGCTGTTGTTCAACCTAAATGCATTGCTACTGGGGAAGTCTTTTCTCTTCTCTTCACTAATTAGTTTTAACCATTGGATAACTAGGTTTCTCTTGCTTGGGGTTGTAGCTCAGTTGTTGAGTGCTTGTGTAGCGTAGGGAAGCCCTTGGTTGGATTCCAAGCACCACATAAACCTGGTAGGGTGGTAAAACATATAATCTTAATACATGGGTAATATAGAGTACAGGGAAAGAGATCAAGAGTTCAAAGTCATCCTCAGCTACATAATAAGTTCATGATCAGCAAGAGATAAATGAAACTCTGTCTCAGAAAATAAAGGTTTTTCTTATAGCAGCCTAACAGAAAGAAAAGATAGTTTCAGAGTGAGATAAATATGTCATCATATTAGGTAATTTTATGTTGCTGCCAAAATAACTGATAGAAACAACCTAAAAGAGGGAAAAAATTATTTTGGCTCACAGTTTTAGAAAGTTTTGGGCCATTGTGTAGTTGAAGGTTTGCACCAGAGGTTCAGTTCTGAGGACCTGTGGCAGAGGCTAATTCCCATAATGGCAGACCAAGAAGCAAAGAAAAGGTGGGAAGTGGAACCAGGTGTAAAAAAGGCCAGTCCCTAGTGACCTACTTCTTTCAGCAAGGATTTAGCATCTAAAGTTTTCATGTCTTCCCCAAACAATGGAAGGAGCTGGAAGAAAATCTTTCAAATATAATCTTTAGGGGACATTTAATAATCAGGCCATAAAATGTGCTATTTTTGTGATGATTTAATTTCAGAAAGGTGCTTGCCAGTCCTCTGAATGAGATGTATATGTATCTTACAATCAAAGGGGATTTATTGAGATCTTTTTAGCTTTTATATATGATTCAGAGAGGAAGACATAGTGTACAAAAGCAATGCTTCTACATTAATTGGCTCTAAGATAAAGCAGTGAGAGTCCTGAGGAGGAAGGAGATACTGGAGAGAGTATTCACCTCTTCACTTTCAAGAAGAAAAATCAAACTTCCATTTCAGTTTGTNTTGGACCTGAGACACTTCTCTTTTTGCTATAATTATACCATTCTAATTTTGGATGTGTCACTATTGCTGTGTCTACATACCTCTTGGGAAATTATAGCAGTCTAAATGTGCAAAAAGTTCATAATAAAATGCAAAGCAAGGGAATCATTAGAATTTCAATAGGAGATATATATAAAGTCCAGTGCTTTAGGGAAGAAACTTATGTATATCACAACAATGATGAATGGTTAAATTAGATTCTTGATGAACAATGCCTAAACATTTTTCTTAGTGACACATGAGTTTAACAACTGGTTGTCTTTATTGCTTGCCTTGCTAAATGATTCATTAAATGCTATTTTGTAGTAGCTTTAAGTTCTACACAGTCCAACCTTTAAAGAAGCTTAACTATAGGACCTGATAATTTAAAGCAATGAGTGGTTTTGTAAGACCTGGTATGTTTCTCCAGATTTCTCAATTAACAAGTGAAACACACCTGCATGATAATTTAAGCCCTTTGGTAATTGTTTCATCCTTTCAAATAGTGTTTTTCAGGTACAAAATACAAAGACATTCATAGTCACTATCTATATAAAGTTTTATTTAGAGACATTTTTACAAGCATGCACATTAGTAATGTGCAAGACTCTACTTCAGTTTTAATTCCTATAGACCCAGGGCTAGAGAGATAGCTCAGTGGTTAAGAGCAATGGGTGCCACAAAAAGACCCCATTGGACCCTGCAATCTACAAAACCCACACCATACCCCACTATCCATCCCCCTGCGATCCCAGTGGCCTCCTGAGACTCAAAATCCGTCAGCTCTCATTGGACCAAGAGATAAGTGACTCTTCTCGACCCAGAAAATCCTGCCTCTATGACCCAGGTCCTGGAACATAACCAGTCGTTGGGAACCCTCAACCATCTTTGTCCAAGTTGCTGGCCATCAAAACAAACTCCTGCAAGCAGGCTCACCAACGAAAAGCTCCCATTGGACCCTGCAATCTACAAGACCCATGCCATACCTCACTACCCATCCCCTTGTGACCCCAGTGGCTTCCTGAGACTTGAAATCTGCCAGCTCTCATTGGACCAAGAGTGGCTTCCTGAGACTCAAAATCCTCCAGCTCTGGCTGGACCAAGAGCCCTGATAAGACCAATAGTGGCTCCCTGAGACACAGAACCAGCCAGCTTGGACCAGATCAAGAGCAGCTCCCTGAGATACAGAATCTGCCAGTTTCAATTAGACCAAGAGCTAAGTTTGGATGCAGAGTGTGCCCCTGAGACACAGACACCACAAGCACAGACTGGACCAATAGCAGCTCTCTTAGACACAGGCACCTCTTGCACCTATTGGAGGAAGAGATGAGTAGACGCCATTAGAAAAATACATACAACAACAAAAAGAGTAATATGACCTCACCAGAACCTAGCCCTTCTACAACAGGAAGACCTGAACAACACAATGTAGAAGAAGCAGAAGAAAGAAACCTTAAAAATAACTTCATGAAGTTGCTAGAGGCCTTTAAAGAGGAAATGAAAAATTCCCACAAAGAGAAAATGAAAAATTCCCTTAAAGAAATTGAGGAAAAAACAAACAAAAAATTGGAAGAAATCAACAAAGGAATTGAGAAAAAGACAAACAAAAAATTGGAAGAAATTCCTTAAAGAAAGCCAAGAAAATCACAAAAAAAGCAATTAAACATGTGAAAGAAACAGTTCAATACCTGAAAATGGAAATAGAAACAATGAAGAAGACACAAACAGGGAATACTGGAAATATAAAATCTGAGTAAATGAACAGGAAATACAGATGCAAGCATAACCAATGGAATACATGAGATGGAAGAGAGAATCTCTGGTATAGAGGATACAATAGAGGAAATAGGTTCATCAGTCAAAGAAAACACCAAAATGAAATAAGTCATAACACAAAATGTCCAAGAAATCTGGGATACCATCAAAAAGCCAAACTTAAGAATAATAGGTATAGAAGAAAGAGAAAAATACCAACTCAAAGGCACAGAAAATACATTCACCAAAATCATGGAAGAAAAATTTCCCAACTTAAAGAAGAAAATATCTATGAAGATACAAGAAGCTTATAGAACAACAAATAGACCAGAACCCCAAAAGAATTCCCCTCGACACATAATAATTAAACCACTAAACATACAGAATAAAGAAAGAATATTAAAAGCAGCAAAGGAAAAAGGCCAAGTGACTTAGAAAGGCAACCCATCAGAATAACACCTGAATTCTCAGTGGAGACTTTGAAAGCCAGAAGGTCCTGGACAGATGTAATGCAGACACTAAGAGACAGCAGAAGCCAGCCTAGACAAATATACCCAGCAAAACTTTAAATCAACATAAACGGAATGAACAAGATATTTCAAGAGAAAACCAAATTTAAACAATACCTATCCACAAATCCAGCCCTACATAAAGCACTAAAAGGAAAATTCCAACCTAAGGGAGTCAGATGCACCCACAAAAACACAGGCAATAAATAACCCCACAGCAGTAAATCCCAAAGAAGGGAAACACACACACACTACCACCAAAAGATAACAGGAATTAACAATCATTGATCATTAATATCCCTTAATATCAATGGACTCAACTCACCTATAAAAAGACACAGGCTAACAGAATGGATANGAAATCAGGACCCATCCTTCTGTAGTATATAAGAAACACATTTTAACTTCAAAGACGGACACTACCTCAGAGTGAAAGGCTGGGAGAAGACTTTCCAATCAATGGACATAAGAAGCAAGCTCATGTAGCTATCCTAATATCTAACAAAATAGACTTCAAACTAAAATCAATCAAAAGAGATTGAGAAGGACATTACATACTCATCATGGGAAAGATCCACCAAGACGCAGTTTCAATTCTGAATATTTATGCCCTAAATACAAGGGTACTCACATTTCTAAAAGAAACATTACTAAAGCTTAAATCACACACCAAACCCCACACATTAATAGTGAGAGACTTCAACACCCCACTCTCACCACTGAAGAGATGTGCCAGATTGAAACTTAACAGAGAAATAAGCGACCTAACAGATGTTATGACTCAAATGTACTTAATTGAGATCTACAGAACATTCTACCCTAACAAAAAAGAATACACCTTCTTCTCAGCACCCCATGCAACCTTCTCTAAAATTGATCACATACTCAGTCACAAAGCAAATCTCAACAGATAGAAAAAAAATGAGAACAACCTCCTGTATTCTATTGGACCACCATAGAATAAAGATAGATTTCAATAGCAACAAATATTACAGAAAGCCTACAATTTCATGGAAACTGAATAATGTTCAACTAAATCACCAACGGGTCAAGGAAGAAATAAAGAAATTAAAGACTTCCTAGAATTCAATGAAAATGAATATACTATATACCCAAACTTATAGGACACTATGAAAGCAGTGCTAAGAGGAAAATTCACAGCACTAAATGTGTACATAAAGAAGATGGAAAAATCTCACACTTGTGACTTAACAACACACCTAAAAGCTCTAGAAAAAAAGAGAAGCAAACTTACCCAGGAGGAATAGATGCCAGGAAATAATCAAATTGAGAGCTGAAATAAATAAAATAGAAACAAAGAGAACAATACAAAGAATCAAAGAAACCAAGAGTTGGTTCTTTGAGAAAATCACATGATAGACAAGCCCTTATCCAAATTAACCAAAAGGCGCATCCAAATTAACAAAATCAGAAATGAAAAGGGAGACATAACAACAGACAATGAGGAAATCCAGAGAATCATTAGGTCATAGCTGTATTCTACAAAATTGGAAAATCTAAAAGAAATGGACAATTTTCTGGATGGTATCATATACCAAAGTTAAATCAAGACCAGTGAAACAATTTGAATACACCAACAACCCCTAAGGAAATAGAAACAGTCATTAAAAGTCTCCCAACCAAAAAAAGCCCAGGACCAGATGGTTTCAATGCAGAATTCTAGTAGATTCTCAAAGAAGAGCTAATTCCAATATTCAAATTGTTCCACACAATAGAAACAGAAGAAACATTACCAAACTCTTTTTATGAGGCTACAGTCACCCTGATACCTAAACCACACAAAGATGCAACAAAAAAAAGAGAATTACAGACCAATCTCCCTCATGAACATTGATGCAAAAATACNCAATAAAATATTGGCAAACTAAATTCAAGAACATATTTTAAAAAATTATTCACCATGATCAAGTAGGCTTCATCCCAGAGAAGCAAGGATGGTTCAACATAAGAAAATCTATCAATGTAATACACCATATAAACAAACTGAAAGAAAAAAGACCACATGATCATCTCATTAGATGCTGAAAAAGCCTTTGACAAAATCCAACACCCCTTCATGATAAAGGTCTTGGAGAGATTAGAAATACAAGGAACATACCTACACATAAGATAGGCAATTTACAGCAAGGCAACAGCCAACATCAAATTAAATGGAGAGAAACTCAAAGTGATTCCACTAAAATCAGAAACAAGACAAGGCTGTCCATTCTCCCTATATTTATTCAATATAGAACTTGAAGTTCTAGCTAGAGCAATAAGACAACAAAAGGAGATCAAGTGGATACAAATTGGAAAGGAAAAAGTCAAACTTTCACTATTTGTAGATGATATGATAATATACATGAATGACCCCAAAAATTCTACCAGGGGATTCCTATAGCTGATAAACACCTTCAGTATTGTGGCCGGATATAGGAGTAACTCTAAAAAATCAGTAGCCCTCCTATATACACATGATAAATGGACTGAGAAAGAAATCAGAGAAACAAGATCCTTTACAATAGCCATAAATAATATAAAACACCTTGGGGTAACCCTAACTAAGCAAGTGAAAGACCTGTATGACAAGAACTTTAAGTCTCTGAAGAAAGAAATTGAAGAAGATATCAGAAAATGGAAAGATCTCGCATGCTCATGGATAGGTAGCATTAACATAGTACAAATGGCAATCTTACCAAAAAGCCATCTACAGACTCAATGCAATCCCCATCAAAATCCCAACACAATTCTTCACAGACCTGGAAAAAACAATACTCAACTTCATTTGAAAAACAAAAACCCAGGATAAATAAAAAATCCTATATAATAAAGCTACTTTAGGAGACATCACTATCCTTGACCTCAAGTTCTACTATAGAGCTATGGTAATAAAAACAGGTTGGTATTGACATAAAAATCAACATGTGGACCAATGGAATTGAATTGAAGATCCTGACATTAACCCACACAGCTATGAACACCTGATTTTTGACAAAGAAGCCAAAACTGTACAATGGAAAAGAGAGAGCATCTTCAACAAATGGTGCTGGCAAAACTGGATGTCAACATGCGGAAGATTGCAAATAGACCCATATTTATCACCATGCACAAAACTTAAGTCCACGTGGATCAAAGACCTCACTACAAAACCAGATACACTGAACCAAATAGAAGAGAATGTAGGAAGTAGTTTTGAACGCATTGGCACAGGAGATTACTTCCTAAATATAACACCAGTAGCACAGACACTGAGAGCAACAATAAATAATTGGGACCTCCTAAAACTGAAAAGCTTCTGTAAGGCAAAGGACATGGTCAGTAAGACAAAACAACACCCTGCAGAATGGGAAAAGATCTTCACCAACCCCACATCTGACAGAGGGCTCATCTCCAAAATATATAAAGAACTCAAGAAACTAGACATCAAAATAATGAATAATCTAATTAAAAAATGGGCCACAGAACTAAGCAGAGAATTCTCAAAGAAAGAATTTCAAGTGGCTGAAAGACTTTTAAGGAATTGCTCAACATCCTTAGTCATCAGGGAAATGCAAATCAAAACTACTCGGAGATACCATCTTACACCTGTCAGAATGGCTAAGATCAAAAGACAGCTTATGGTGGAGAGGATGTGGAGCAATGGGAACACTCCTCTACTGTTGGTGGGAGGCCAAACTTATACAGCCACTTTGGAAATCAGTATGGTGGTTTCTCAGAAAATTGGGAATCAATCTTCCTCAAGACCCGGGTATACCACTATTGGGCATATACCCAAGGAATACTCAATCATACCACAAGGACACATGCTCAACTATGTTCATAGCAGCATTATTCATAATAGCCAGAACCTGGAAACAACCTAGATGCCCCTCATCTGAAGAATGGATTGAGAAAATGTGGTACATATACACAATGGAGTATTACTCAGCCAACAAAAACAATGACATCATGAAATTTGCAAGCAAATGGATGGAACTGGAAAGTATCATCCTGAGTGAGGTAACTCAGACTCAGAAGGACAAACATGGTATGTACTCACTCCTAAGTGGATACTAGATGTAAAGCAAAGGATAACCAGACTACAACCTACAACTCCAGAGAAGCTAGCTAAAAAGGAAGACCCAAAGTGGGATGCATGGATTACCCTGGGAAGGAGAAATAGATTAGATCTCCATGAGCAAACTGGGGATGAGTGGTGGGCAATTGAGGGTAGGAGATGGAGAATGAAAACATAAGGGAACAGGATAGTCGAGCTGGCACAAGGATGGAGTGGAAAAGCAGTGAAATAGATATCATGATAGAGGGAGACATCATGGGGATAGAGAGAAACCGGGTGCTAGAGAAGTTCTCAGGAATCCCCAGGGATGACCCAAACTTGGACTACTAGAAACAGTGGAGAGGGTACCTGAATTGAACTGGCTTGCCCCAGAGATCAGATTGGTGAATACCCTAAATGTCACCACAGAGCTTTTCTTCAGTGATAGATGGAAGCAGATGCAGAGATCCACAGCCAGGCACCAGGCAGAGCTCCAGGAATCTAGTTGAGGAGAGAGAAGATGGATTCTATGAGCAAGTGCATCAATATTATAATGGGGAAACCTGCAGAGACGACCAAACCAAACTATGTGAACACATGAAAGTTGGATCAATGGTCATGGAGAATGCACAGGGCTGGTCTGGGTCCTCTGCATGACAAGACAGTTGTGTAGTTTGATCTGCTTGGGGGGGGGTCCCCTGGCGGTGGGATCATAATCTATCCCTAGTGCATGAGCAGGCTCTTTGGAGCCCACTACCTATGATGGGGTACCTCTCGAAGCCTTGAGGCAAGGGAAGGGGCTTGAACTTGCCTCTACTGGATGTGCCTCCTCATGGTAGGCCTTGCCTTCTTGATGGGGGAGGAGTGGGGAGTTTGGAGGGGGAGCTTGGGGGGTACAAAAAGAGGGAAGAGGGGAATCTTTGATTGGTGTGTAAATTGAATGAAAAAAATTTCATGAAAAAAAAATTTTTAAAAAGTGCACTAGAGAGTATTGGGTGTTCTTCCATGGGCCCTGAGTTCAATTCCCAGCAACCACATGGTGACTACAACTATCTACAATGGGATCCAATGTTCTCTTCTGTACACACAAGGCACTCATACATTAAAAAATCCATAAATAACTAAATCTTTAAAAATAAATAAAATCCTACAGCTCCTTACCACTCATCCTACAGACCACCACCCTCTAATAACCTTGTTAACTTGGGATCTTGATTTCATACAGTAAATGAATGCAGTAATTTTGATAACTTTGGGAAGTTATTTCTGAATGCACAGCAGCCAAAAATTAATTCAAAATCAAGCATGAAGTAAATCTGAGGTGTTTCCAGACAATCTACCTCATGATGCAGCACATAAAAATACTCAGCATTGATTCTGAACCCAGCATGCACAATTTGCACTACACCTATCATGAAGTTATACACTATGCTAAACACACTTCTGCCACTTTGTACAATATATTTTATCTATCAGCACTGATGATTATATGTCCAAAACATTGATCTGTTCTGAAAAATGAAGGTAAGTCTACATTCTCAAAGATCTAATGTTCAGCAAAATTTTATATATGCAAAAATAAAATGTTACATTGATCTTAATACTCAAATTATTTTATCCTTAATAAGTAGTTAGTTGTACAAATATCAAATAATTATTATTAAATGCATTTTTTATACTTTCTTATTAGTAAATATTTTATTTATATATTTATCTTATATAGCTATAAATCAGGAGTTGAGTAACAATGTCATAAGTAAAAAGGAGTCATTAGAAGCTAGAAATTGCAGAGTGAGAGGGTCCAATCATGTAGCACAGGTTCAAGCCTACAGAACAGAGAGTTCATTGGAGAATCTCTAGTGTGAGTCTGAAATCAAAGGCTGGAAATCAGGAGTCTGATGTCCCTAAACACTAGCTCAGCATGAAAGGACTGTGTCTTTCATGTTTATGCATATGTGTAAATTTCCCTTTTCATCCCGTTTTTGTTCTCCTCAGGCCTCCAGCCAGCATATGGTGTTGCTCAATTCGGAGAGTCTTCTGCCCTCATTTTGCAGAGATGTTTGTCAATCTTCTCTTGAAATGAGCTCACAGACATATCTGGGAGTGTGCTTTGCCAATTTTCTAGATGTCTCACAATCCAGTCACTTTGCAACCGAAATTAACCACTATACTTGCTGTTTGTGGTCTCTGTAGGTAAATGAAATTTGTGTCTCTTTTCATTAGTCCTTATTTCTACACCATCTTTCCACCCAAATAATTTAACAATTTAGAGTTTTAATCCATATATATATATATATATATATATACACATACAGATGTGTGTGTGTGAAAGAGAGAGATCACATCAAACTGGCAATCAGTATTAACCATCATGCCAATAATATACAGTAGTCTCCATTTTTCTACATCTATTTAATGAGCTTTGTATTTGTCTGTTTTTCTCTATTATTTGGTAGTTATTCTAATCAGGCTAAGCAGTTACTTCATTGTGGATTTGATTTAGAATTCCTATGTATAAGTGACATCACCTATGCAACCCTTCATTTTTTCACTTTGTCATTTGTAACGCCTTTCCCTAACTCTTAAATTGTCTGATTTGCTTTCCTATTTTGTTTGTTCTTTTGTTACTTTTGTTAGGACATTTCTAAAATACATTACTCAGGTTTTTCTTTCTCCTGGCATCCCTCCTTTTCCTTCTGTTACCAGCATATAGCATACAAAATGTATTGCCCCTCCCAATCTTTACATTTCACTCATTTTTGTGTGTAACAGTTGCCAGGACTCACAAGGTTTGGGTTCCAGAATTTTGGCCAGGGGCAGCAAGGGAATGAAGAAAAATGATGGGACTGGTATCTGGTGAGGTTCTCTAAGGATACCTTAACATCAGTGTTTATTAAGTACAGCACAGGGGCAGGGGTGTTTGTCTTCATAAGAGGTCAATAGGTGAATAATCTTAGCCTGTAAACATCCTGAGGAGAAAGCTGCAGTTGCTAGTCTTTGCACACACTGATAACCATTCATAAACATTTATATGCAGACTCCACAGGAGTTTTGCCACCACTCTTCTTAATCCTGCCCATATTACTAATGGCTTTGTCAATTTACCATGTGCCAATAGGTCTGTGAGTCCTTGACAAACAGTGCCCATGTTAAAATACACATTCCTTCAGGACCTCTCCCACTCAGGGCTTCCTTTGCTCCCCAAATAGATTGAAATACTTCTCCTTCAAAACCTGAAATGTATGTCATTGTTTTCTAGAATTTAGTGTCAGGATGTGAATTAAAGTTATTGATATTCTTAAGATATTCTCTATCCCTCCCTCTCCCTCTCCTTCTCCCACCTCTCTCTGTCTCTCTCCCCCTCTCTCTCTCACACACACACTTCATTTTATTTGCATTTCACTGAAGTTTGTATTCCAGATTAATCATTCAGTCCTTAACTATAGTCATACCAATATGCCACATTACTATTGATGTATCTACCCCTCAGCAAATAGTATCTAAATTGTGTTGTTCTTATTACTTTACATTCAATGTACTTTCAATTTTATACATTATTTTAGTCTTCAGTTTGTGTTTTCTTGTTCTTTTTTTCAACTTTCAAAATACTTTTTACTCCCCTTTCTTTTCTCTCTAGTATCTAATGATAATTGTCAAAACATATTTTTAAAATGTCAATGATATAAAGTCCAAGCAGTATTTCAAATTGTCTTTTTTCACTCCAATTCTTAAAAGGTGTCTAAAACACTTTTTGAGTGGTGAAGTAGTGAGATGACTCAGCAAATAGAAGCACTTATAGTGCAAGTCTGATTACCTGAGTTTGATCCTGGACCCATGTCAGTACTGAAGAAAACTGACTGTTCAAAGCCTTCCTCTGATTGCCAAATACTTGTACACTGTGGTATGTATGTGCTGCACCTCAACTCTCACGAGACATACTCCTTTAGAAAGGGTAGCTGTTTTTTGGAGAAATTGGAAGTTCAAACAGGAAAAGTTCTCAGAGTGAGTCAGAAAATTAGGTAAATTGATTGCTTTTCTTCCCTCCTTTTCCCCTCCTCCTTCTCTCCTTCTCCCTTCCCTCCCTTACTTTTTCCCTCCCTCCCTCCTTCCCTCCTTCCTTCCTTTTTCTTTCTTTCTTTCTAGTTTTAGTATATGGATGAGTGGGGAAGGGCATGTGCCAGAATGTATGGGTAGGACTCAGCAGACAACTCTCAGGAGTGAGTTATCTGCTGCCAGTTTGGGGACCTGGGTGCTGAATTCAGGTCCTCAGGCCCACATGCAAGCACCTCTATCCACAAAGCCATCCCACCGNACCCTAACTGATGATTTATTGACTGTAGAAGGAATAGCACTGTCCTACTCTCTATTGAAACTTTTCTAGACCAGTATTACTGTTCTGAAATCTGGCTGTAAACAAACTGTACAGGGAACATTAACAATTCCTGCTATTTAAATCCTTCCCAAAGAAAATGATGTAGCTCTGCCCTTTAGTAGTTCACTCTCTTTCTTTTTCCCTCTCCCTCCCCATCTCATTTTCTATCTGTCTCTCTCTTTCTCTTTCTCTCTGTGTTGTTTGGCCTTGAACTTAGTGTTTCATACTTTTAAATATGCTCACACCCTGAGCCGTATACTCAGAGCATGTACAGATTATTATCTCTTCCATGACTGCATTTTTCAGTTATACTGTGAATTCTGCTTGCTATTTTCACTTCTCGCAGACACTGTTTGCGATTATTGACCCTCCCAGCTCCACCACAATTCCTTTGTAATTCTGATGAATTCTAACTGCCAACCACTATTGATATAGGTTGTGGAGCAATGAGGCTCAATGCTGAAGTAACTAGAACACTAAAATCATGTCTTTAGGTTAAGGCAACAGTGATAGTTCACTAGAAGTTCTCTGTGTGACTCAAGTGTGAAGCTAAGGACAAGAGTAGTGTGTGAGAACACCTTAGGAATGGACAGCTCACAATTTAACTTGTATGGGAATCACTGGCAGTATTGAGAAAACACAGATGCCAGTTACTTAGATTTGTGGCATGAGGCTGTTCTATCCCCAGCACAGTCCATGGCCACACTGCTGATCAGCTGATGGTTGTCAAGGCTGTAGGACTTATTGTGGAATATATTAAGTCCAGCAGTTTTGTTTGTCATTAATATAACACCCTTTGCTATATAGTACCTCTAGATTTCTTTAAAATTTTGTTTTAGTGATAGTACCTGTCCCTTCTGCTTTTAAATTCTAGAGACTTGTTATTTCTTTTCATTTATAAACAATAGCAACAACAAAAACTGTAACTCACTTTTCTGTTCTTTTAATGGCACTTGAAAATGTAAAAATCCAAATATGTGTATGTAGTTCATCAACTACCTTGAAAGAGAAGACATAGTGTTTAAGTAAATAGCAATCTTTCCTTCTCAAATAGTCATTTTTAATGAATGTGTGCATCTCTATAAAAATTTAAGCAATCTTAAGCAAATTTTTTAAGTGAAAATTAAGTAATTATAAGAAACTTGGAGATAAAAAGGGGTCATTTACCTATAGGGAAAAATAAGATGAAAAAAGCACATATATGGAACTGATCTTGCATATTAAAACTTAATTAAAGTTCTAAATTGGCATCAAAATGTGCCAACTACACAAAACAAGATACTGTGTAGATATGCACTACTTTAATGAACTTGTTCATTAATGAAATCAAGCTATTCTTTCTATATCCTGGGGATATTTTATTTGCAAGTTACAGACACTCCACTAAAAAATAAAATAAAATGTGTTAGTTGATACAGAAGTCTATATGGCTTAGAATACAAAATATAATAAATGCATGGGGAAATATCTAAACCTTTTGAGATAAGATTAAAGACTGAAGTATTATATGTTTAGCTTAATGCAGAATAATTCCAAAATATACATTTTCAGATTATTTTTTCTTTGTGCAGGCATTATGTTCTCACAGTTTAGAGCAGCAGTTCTCAATCTGTGAATCACAACTCTTTTGGGGGGGGGCACACGACCCTTTCACAGGGGTCACATATCAGGTATCCTACATATCAAATATTTATATTTAGATTCATTTTAAGTGTTTGAGTGTTTATCTGATGTATGTACATGTACCACATATGTGCAGTGCCCTCAGAAACTGGAAGAGGGTGTCAAATGCCCTGAGACTAAAGTAACAGATGTTTGTGAACCACCCTATGGGTGCTGGGAATTGAACCTTGGTCCTCTGCAAAAGCAGACACAACTATTGACCACTGAGCAATCTGTCCAGCCCCTATATTGTNATTAATAACAGTAGCAAAATTATAGTTATGAAGTAGCAACAAAAATAATTTTTACAGTTGGGAGTCACCAAAACATGAGGAACAGCATAAAAGGAGCTGTCTAAAAACTAAACTGTGTTAGGAAGGTTGAGAACTATTGGTTTAGAGGAAATGACACCAAATTGTCATGAGACTAGAACATTCTTCCAATATATCCCCAAAGATATGTTAGATCCCAAGTGTATTTTTATGGTCTAAGATAGGGAAGGGGATTTTAGAGTACATCAATTCTACAGTTTTCATTCTGGAATCAGAGGGGCTCTGAGAAGTAACAGAAGTAAACATTTGGGAATTAGTGGGACTAACAACAAATAAACATCTCAGAGGCTGATAGCTAGCATGGAGACCAATCAGACATCCAGTACTCTGGGATATATCCCTTAATAAATGGGGCTGCTGAGCTGCTTGTGCTTGAACAACAATTCTGTTTGAGCAATGAAGCCCAGGTCTCAGATTCTAGTTTATGTCACTCACTTTTAACTGATGCTTGGGAAGAGTTTGAACAACATTCTGCATCTAACTCCAACACCAAGTAAGAGAACAACTTATAGATTGACAATTGACCTGTAACATTCTTCCCTCCAGCTGGTGTTTTTTACCTCAGGTCATTCATCTGCCTCATCTCAGAAGTTTACTGAAAGTCACTTTCCCCAAACTACTGAGTCAGGATTCCTAGATATGAATCCTGAGAATTACACCTAAAAGATCACATTCTTGTAGATTAAGATTGTTATGCCCAGATTGGGACCCCAAAAAAAACCACCGGAGACCGAGGATGTCCAGAATGCAACAGCAAGGTTTATTCTTAATGCGCAGTTACAAGCCGGCTTGGAATTCCCTTTAGCCGCACCCCATTGCAACGAGGCAGGGAGGAGAATTGCTCTTTCTTTGGGAGCCTAGCTTTTAAAGGCAAAACCCCAAAATTCCTCAAAAGGGAGGGGGGTTAGTACAGGTTCATTTTTGACTAGTTTACTCTTAGGAATTTCTACAGTTCCTGAATTATCTGATCCTTTATTTGATCGGCTTATCTCTGCTTACTCTTAGGAATTTCCACAGTTCCTGAGTTATCCCATCCTTCAGGTTGACCTGTTGTTTGTCCTATCAGCTATCTCTGGCACTGGGACATTCAGTGGTTAATCAGTTGCTTTCAGATAGCCCTCCAGTGCATCCTGACTTTGTGACTTTGTACTGTTTCAGTTTTTGGAGCCTCTGTCAGCATTTCTGGGAAGCCCAAAACTTCCTTTAGTTCAAGCAGAGGCTATTAGTTTAATTTTAATTTTGAGTGAGGGGCCTATTTTTGAGTGAGGGTCCTTCAAAGATAAGATCCAGTTTGCTTTATCAGAGAAATTCTCAGCATTTTGTTCATCTAATCTAATTTTTATAGAACCCAGAGTGGCTTGAAACATTGTCTCACCTCAGAAAAATCTTTTACCAATTTGATGTGAAGTATATATGCAATGTTCTCATTTTATAATAAATGAATATGTGTTAGGTAANATGTAAATATACACATTCCTGTAAGCCTCTAATACTCCTAAGTGTTCACTTGCAGCAAGGCCTTTCTAGTTTGTGTCTCAATAGTCTTGAAAATGATAGCTAATATCATGTAGTTTATTGACTTCTGTGTTTACAGGTAAAATTTTAATTTGAAATATCATTTTCACTTTTTAAAGATTTGTTATTTTTAGTGTGTGTGTGTGTGTGAGAGAGAGAGAGAGTGAGAGAGAGAGAGAGAGAGAGAGAGAGATCTGTGTGTGAGCATACATGCAAAGGCTAGGGGACAGTGTCAACACTCACAGAACTAGTGTTACATATGGTTACAAGCTGCCCAACAAGCAGGAAATGAACTCAATTCTTCTGTAAAACAAGCACTCTTGAGCACTGAGCTGTTTCTCCAGCCCCCATTTCTATTTTTTTTCATATGACTATAGACACACAGCACATCTGTGATATGTTTTCAGTAGATAAAATAAGTATAGCAACCTGTGATGTGAACCACAGAGGGGTAGTTTGTCTAATGAATGAGTAAAACTGAGGCCTTCAGGTTCAGAAAGGCCTGGAGTAAGTAATGAATTTTATCTTTACTGATAGAGATAAATTATCACATATCTGAGTTCCAAAGGTAAAAATCATACCATCTTCTATGAATGTTTTCATCATTGTTTCTTTTTCTATTTGACTAAAACAATGAATATTTTACATAAATCTATATCTTTTTTTCTGTTTTAGCATCTCTCAAGTATCAGATGCTCAATAATTCTCAGGTATTACATGAAACCTTTTCAAAACGTAGCCAGTGGTGATCTAGCATGGTTTCGAGAGGATTCTTAAGGAGTCCTATAGACAAATTATATAAGTACAAAACCAATACTACTTAATAAGAAGACTTCTCTGCTATCCATCTGCATTACACCTATACCCACAAGCACATACATATTAGGTAAATTGAAATTTATGGCTTTCTAAATGTGACTGATCACTTGCACTTGAGGAGGTCTTTTAACTATACAGTTACTTGAATCCTTTATGGCAGAAACCCTTATTTGGTAAGATGAGACAGCGCCTAGGAGTTTCAATAACTTTAAAAAGTCACCACATGATGCCAAATGTTACTCAGGTGTGATAAAGAATTGCTTTTGTAACATGCAGTGCATGAATAGCTGGCTTTTCAAACTTCTTGTTTTATTCTTGGCACAATTTTGTGTTGAGAGGATCACCACAGTAAAAGCTGTTATTATATGATTATAATCACATTTTCTTTTATCAATCAGGCTTGTCAACAAAATCAAGGCATATTGAATAATTCTAAACACAAACAATTNACTCTTAAGGGTTAGTGCTCCTGTCCATCATTCTTAATGATGTTAGATAGGAATATTTTAAAGTCATGTGTGGCAGTCTGTGCCTTTAATCCCAATAATCAAGAGGTTTCAGCAGAAAGATCACCCTGATATCAAGAATAGCTGAGTTAATGGTAAGAGCTCAGCCAGCATGAATGATATAGAGACGATCCTACCTCTACTGTAATCCAGAGTGAAGAAGAAATGTGGGGTTTTTTTTTTGTATGTAACACAATGTTTTGTATAATTTAGCATGGTATTTGACATTCCAACTAAGGTAACTTTAAGGTATGGGGCACAATATTGTATAATGAACCCCATTGACTTCCTAGCATGTTTCAGCAATGCAAAATGAACTTCTAAATCAATTTCAATATCTATCTCTCTTCTTTTACCATGTACGTGACTAAATACAAATAAGAATTTTCTACTGAGTATGAATTGGCCTCAAAAGCATTACAGAGAAGGGCAATTGCTAGCAAAGAGGACAGGGATCAATGAGTAGTATATAGAGGAAAAGACAGAGGGATGGAAAGCAGAAATATGCCTAACTATATTCCATACATCCTGAAAGACCACATTGGAATTCATGACTTTGGATCTTAATATTAATAATTAATAGTAATAAAACTTTCTCCCCAGAGGTACCAGTCTCTCTACTGTCAATGAAATTTTGGGGTGTGTGTGTGTGCGTGTGTGTGTGTGTGTGTGTGTGTGTGTGTGTGTGTATGTGTTTTAAAACAAAGAATGGTAGTTAATCCTGCGTGTTAACTTGATCAACCTAGAAGGTAAATCAACCTAATCAACCTAGAAGGTAAGTCACTGTCTCATACCTAACGGATTTTCCAAAGAAGTTTAATTGCAATAGGAAGTTCCACCCTACATGCTGGTGGCACCACTCTATGGTCTGGAATCTTGGATAGAATCAAAAGGAATAAGAATTAGAAGACTAGTATTCATCTCTGTACTTTCTCATTAAGATATAATGTGAGCCGTTGCTTTAAGCTCTTGCTACAATGCTTCCTCTACTCTTAGGAACTCACAGGCAACACAGAAAGGTTAACCTGTGGGACATGAATGAAAAGCCTTCTCACTACAATCTGGTTGAAGTTTCTTGTTAGCCAAAAATAAACAAGAATTTCAACACAACATCTGCTTATGGCCAGCAGGATGGTACAGTGGGTAAAAGGATTTTTCATGCAAACCTGGCAACTTGACTTCAATCTCTTGAACTAAAACAAATGGTAAAGAAAAGAACTAATTCCACAGTGTCCTTTAGCCTCTACCTGTGTTCTGTGGCATTCATGCCATCACACATCATAAGTTCACCCAATAATAACAAATTAAATTTAAAAAAAGAACTGCACAGTTAATAGCCTTTTCCCCTTTCAAGCTGTAACCAGTAATTTTCTAAGAATTTCGCCAGAAGTCTCATTTATAGGGAAAGCCAATGTACTAAATCCTTTGTCCAAGCCTAATGGTTCCTGGTTTTACCTTACCAGAGTCTAAATTTACTTCATACATCTTTCTACCAATCCTAAAAATGATAACACAGAACAAAAATAATTTTTTAAAGAAACATTATGAGATGTAACTTGAAAACCACCAAGAGAGTATATGCATATGTCAAACATTAAGACAGTACATTGTGACTCTTCTCTGAAGAACCATGTNTATGCTCTCAAATGTATCATATTTTTCTCCATTTTCTTCTCCTTTCTCAACCCTCCTGCTTAAGTCAGCAGTAAAATTTCTGCAATACAAATCTCCAAATCTGCTTCATCTTTCCAGGTCTTGAAATTCTTTTCCATAACAATTCCAGGAAACCTGTTTGGTTTGTATTAGAGTTCTTGACTGTCTGAGGAACTTCTCTGGCTCCTGAATGTGATAGCATGGAGCTCAGGAAATCCACCCAGGTCTGATGTCTTATCTACCTACTGCTTTTTTCTTTTCTTTTGCTTTTATTAAAATGATTTTCCATTCCTCTTACATACCGATCTCAGATCCCCTCTCCTCCCTCCTCTTTCCCCTCCAACTCTCCCCCCCAACTGATCCCTCTTTCCCACCTCCTCCAAGACAAGGTCTCCCTTGGAGAGTCTCTGGAGCCTGGCACACTCAGTCAAGGCGGGACAAGACCCTCAACTGATGAGAGAGAGGAGAGATTCTATGAACAAGGGACATCGAGATCATGAGGGGAAAATGTACAGAGATGGCTAGCCAGACTGGTGGAAATGCATGAACTGTGGACCAGTAACTGTGGAGCCCCCACGGTGCTGGACTGGGTCCTCTGGAAGCTTGAGACAGTTGTTTGGCTTCAACTGTTTCAGGGCCCCCAGGCAGTGGGATCAGGATCTGTCCCTGGTGCAGGGGCTGGCTTTTTGGAGCCCGGTGCCTGTGGGAGGACACCTGGCACTGTCTTGGCGCAGGGAGGAGGGTTTTGTCTTACCTACTGCTCTTATTTCTATTGATTGGGACCAAATTCTCCAGAATATCTATTCTTTAACAATTACTGGTCATTAATATCCTTTAATACCAATGGACTCAATTCACCTATAAAAAGATACAGGCTAACAGGATGGATATGAAAATAGGATCCATTCTTCTGCTGCATGCAAGAAACACACCTCAAATTCAAAGACAGACACTACCACAGAGTAAAGGGTGGGGAAAAANCTTTCCAATCAAATGGATTTAAGAAGCAAGCTCCTGTAGCTATCCTAATAATTAACAAAACAGACTTCAAACTAAAATTAATCAAAAGAGATCAAGAAGGACATTAGATGTTCATCACAGGGAAAAAACCATCAAGGCGAAGTCTCAATTCTGAACATTTATGCCCCAAATACAAGGGCACTCACATATGCAAAAGAAACATTACTAAAGCTTAAATCACACATTAAACCCCATACATTAATAGTGGGAGACTTCAATACCCCACTCTCACCAATGGACAACTCTGCCAGACAGAAACTTAACAGAGAAATAAGGGAACTAACAGACATTACGACTCAAATGGACTTAATAGACATCTACAGAACATTCCACCCAAACACAAAAGAATATCCAGTAGCAGGGGTCCTGTGCTGTTGTTCCCTTTGAGGGAGGGGGCCAACTAGGCATGGAATCAAACCACACAGACTCTGGGAGAATGTCAAAACAACAAGCTCAGTTTACTCAGGAAGAGGCAAGCCTTATATACCCTCCAACCCACCCTGGGGGAAGGTCTGATAAATATGCATCTGCTGGTGTGACATGGCTGCCTCTCATTGGTCCAGGTCATCTCCAGATCATGTTTCAGCTGCTGTTGTTAAGGTCCTTAGGCTGACCCAGTTTGGCTCTCAGAAAGTACTGTTTTTACTGGTTTGGGCCAGCTGGCCCTCAAGTCTGTTAGGGGTGAGTCATCCCACATATCCACCCCTTCTTATTATTTTATAGGACATGTTCAGTGGGAGCTAGAATGCATTGCCCTAACCTTGTTGATCCCACCTCAGGAGAACTCAGCATAATGGACTGTGCTTGCCTTAGGTTGGCTTGATAAACAAGCTCGTACCTGTCTTTGACTACCAGCCCTTGAAGAGCATCAATCCTGGAAAGAGTTTGGGTGGTGGGCTTTTGGCAGTAGCCTTCTGTATCTCAGTAAGCCATGGTACATTATCTCTCTAGGAGGACTTTGAGCTAGATGTCTGAGAGCCAATAAAATCTGTAGGGTCATCTTTGTGGCAGCCTTCTGTTGGTGAACTTTTGTAGAAGATATTTGAAAAAGAGAAGGATTAGTAAAAAATTCAGTCTCAAGGACATGGATGGGACCCTAGTCATATTTATATGAAATGTGCCAATCAAAGTCTTTCAAAGTCTTTCTGGTGATGCATTAGTGACCTTGTAGGGGTGAGGCAATTGCTTGATGTCTAGGGTCACATGCCAATGATTACATGACCTTTACTAATGCCACAGTAGCATAACAAATCATACATTACCCATCTGAAGCTTCTTCTTTGGCCAATGTCTCTTGGTCTGTTGCTAGACACACATCTCTGGAGGGTATCCATATTGGTGTGGTGGTATTCTGGGGAAAAATGCAAGCATACCCTCACCCCCGGCTTAATAGGGGAGCAAGGGGTTGCCATTGAAGGGTGATGGGATGCCTCCAGCACACCAAGAACAATGTCTCCTGAGGCAGGTAAGTAAGACTATTGTCCAATTTGGGCTTCTGTAACAGGGTTAACATATGGTCCTTGGCCCGTGAGCATCTCAAGAGAAACAGTGATGTTGTACTGTATATTAAAATGAGCCTGAGCCTTGGTCTGATCATCATAGGCAACTCAACAATTAAGGAAGACCTCAGNCTCCAACACAGCCTTCATCAAATGGTGCCAGTCATAGTAAGTCTGTAAATGCATTGCCCATTGCCATAGGACTTGCTCAAAATGCGGTGAGTCAGGACCTGATTCATTAGAAGCTTTATGAACCCAAGACAGGTCTGCAAGAGGGGTAGGTATCTATGACTGGTTGGCCACATTGGGGCTCTTGTTAACAGGAAATGCCATGGTGGGCATATGTGGCACCATAAGTGTAATTGGCTTGGAGGTATGTGGAGCAGCTGGCTTGGCAGGCAGACATCCAGGAAAATCACTTCATGGATACTGTAGTGGGAGGGATAGCTGCTTGAGGCATGGGGGGAGCAGAGAGAGGGGCTACTGGTATAGGCTTGGGTGCTGCCACAACCATTTCCTCTCTCTTTCCATCCCTTTCCTTTACTTTACATCTATTCTTATTCATCTCCTTCTCAGCAGAGGCAGAGGAAATATCAATCATGGATGGAATGAATGTGAATGAAGTAGGTGTTACATCGTTCCTGGCAGTGCTTTTTGGGGGCCTTAATGACCTCCTCAGTCATGGAGGACTTTAGGTCAGCAATTATAGCCAACAAAATGTGCATAAAAAATAATTGGAGGGTTACTCCTGAGGCCACTTCCCCTTTTCTGTCCAGGAACAGAACACTCATCTAAAGATCAGGTTCTCTGGAGGAGCAGCAAGCACTCTTAACTGCTGAGCANTCTCTCCAGGCATACAACTCACAAGCATATGCATGCACTCACAGTGAGTTGGACCTGTCCACATCTATCATTAATTAAGAAAATGCCCCACAGACTCAGACCAATCTGATGGAGATAATTTCTCAGTTGAGGTTCCCTCTTCCAAGATGACTCTAGGTTGTATATAATGTTGACAAAAATTAACCAGCACAGCAGTACATATGCTAAATGTATCTTCTACTTTAGCAACTCACAAATGTGTTTTAAAGCTCATGAGTAGGTTTTCATTGCTTATGTAGAATTGCACACCTGTGAGAGGCTCTGTTACCTTCATCAACTTCAAACTGAGCTTAGACATAAGGTTTTAGTAACTATTTGTTAAATTCATTAATCCTTGGTGTGATACCTAGCTAAATTCTAAAATATTCATCGTGTCTACTTTCTTAAGAAGTAGAAATTATGAAGAATGAACTGCAAATTCAATGCAATCCCCATCAAAATCCCACTCCAATTCTTCACAGACCTCAAAAGAACAATACTCAACTTCATATGGAAAAACAGAAAACCTATGATATCTAAAACAATCACTTAAAATAAAGCAACTTCTGGAGGCATCACTATCCCTGACTTCAAGCTGTACTATAAAGCTATAGTAATAAAAACAGCTTGGAATTGGCATAAAAATCGACATGTGGACCAACTAAATCAAATCAAAGACCCTGACATTAATCCACACACCTATGAACACCTGATTTTTGACAAAGAAGCCAAAACTGTACAATGTAAAACATAAAACATCTTCAACAAATGGTGCTGGCATAACTGGATGTCAACATGTAGAAGATTGCAAATAGACCCATATTTATCATCATGCACAAAACTCAAGTCCACATGGATCAAAGACCTCAACATAAATCCAGCTATACTGAATCTGATAGAAGAGAAAATAGGAAATAGCCTTGAATGCATTAGCACAGGAGACTACTTCCTAAATATAAAACCAGTAGTACAGACATTGAGAGCAACAATTAATAAATGGGACCTCCTTAAACTAAGAAGCTTCTGTAAGGCAAAGGACACAGTAAATAAGACAAAAAACAGCCTACAAAATGGGAAAAGATCTTCACCAACCCCACATCTGACAGAGGGCTGATTTCCAAAATATATAAAGAACTGAATAAAATAGACATCAAAATACCAAACAATCCAGTTAAAAAATGGGCTACAGAGCTAAACAGAGAATTCTCAACAGAAGAATCTCAAATGGCTGAAAGACTTTTAAGGAATGGCTCAATATCCTTAGTCATCAGGGAAATGCAAATCAAAAGGACTCTGAGATACCATCTTACACCTGTCAGAATGGCTAGATCAAAAACACTGATGACAGCTAATGTTGGAGAGGATGTGGAACAAGGATAATTCTCTTTCACTGCTGGTGGGAGTGCAAAATTGTACAGCCAATTTGGAAATCAGTATGGCAGTTTCTCAGAAAATTAGGAATCCATCTACTTTAAGGCCCAACTATACCAGTCTTCGTCATATACCCAAGGAATGCTCAATCATACCACAAGGACAGTTGCTCAACTATGTCCATAGTAGCATTATTCATAATAGCCAGAACCTGGAAACAACCTAGATGCCCCTCACCTGAAGAATAAAGAAAATGTGGTACATATGCACAATGCACTCAGCTGCAAAACACATGACATTATGATTTTTGCAGGCAAATGGATGGAACTAGAAAATATCATCCTGAGTGAAGTAACCCAGACTCAGAAAGACAAACATGGTATGTACTCACTCATAGGTGGACACTAGATGTAAACTAAAGGATAACCAGGCTACAACTCACAGCTCCAGAGAAGCTAGAAAACAAGGAGGATCCTAAGAGGGACAAATGGAGTGCCTTGGGAAGTGGAAATAGATGAAATTTCTAAGAGTAAACTGGAGATGATGGGGGAGGCAATTGAGCGGAGGATACAGGGGATGAGAACCTGAGGGAATGGGAGGATCTAGCTGGGGGAGGGCTGGAGTGGAAGAGCAATGAAAGAGATATTATGGAGTTAGGGAGAAACCTGGTGCTAGGGAATTCCCAGGAATCAACAAGGATGACCTCGGATTAGACTACTAGCAATAATAGAGAGGTTGTTTGAACTAGCCTACTGAAATCAGATTGGTGAACATCCTGTCATCGTAGAGCTTTCATCTAGTAACTGATAGAAGCAGATATAGAAATCTACAACCATGCACCAGGCCGAGCCCCGGGAGTCAGGTCAAAGAGAGGGAATAGGATTATTTGGGCTAGGGAGGTCAAGATCATGATGGGGAAATCTACAGTGACAACTGAACCAATCTCTTAGGAACTCTTGAACTTGAGAGTGACAGCTGTGGAACCTGCACAGGACCAGACTAGGCCCTCTGCGAAAGGGAGACAGTTGTGCAGTTTGGTCTGTTTGAGGGGCCCCTGGCAGTAGGATCACGATATATCCCTGGTGCATGAGCTGGCTTTCTGGAGCCCATTACCTATGGTGGGAAGCCTTGTTCATCCTTGATGCAGCGGGGGAGGAGCTTGGTCCTGGCTCAANTAAATGTACCAGGCTTTGCTGACTCCCTGTTGGAGGTCTTCCTCTTTTGGAAGAAGGGATGGGGGTGGGGTAGGGTGAAGACTGGGGTGAAGTGGGAGGAGCGATGAGAGGGAGATCTGTGGTTAGTATGTAAAATGAATAAAATTTTTTTTTAAAAAGAAAGAAAAATATTAGAAATAAAACAAACNTGTTAGAGGTAAGCCTCAACAATAGAGTACAAAACATGGAAGAAAGAATTTCAGGCACTGAAGGCAAGGGAGAAGAAATTAATACCTAAGTCAAAGAAAATATTAATGAAAAAAAGNTACAAAATATCCAGAAAATCTGGGAAACTATAAAAATTCAAAATATATAAATCATTGGAGTAGAGGGAGAAGAAACTCATGGCAAAGGCACAGAAAAATATTTTCAACTAAATCATAGAAGAAAATTTCCCCAACCCAAAGAAGGAGATACTTATTAAGGTATAAGAAAAACATAGAACACCAAATAGACTGGGCCAGAACAGAAATTCCCCACAACACAGAATGATCAAAATATTAACTGAGCAAAATATTAACTGCACAGAGGAAAGAAAGAATAATAAAAACTATAAGTAAAAAAGACCAAGTATCTCATTGGAGTTTCTAGAAGGGAGACAGTCCTTGTAGATGTTCTACAAGCTGTGAGAGACATCAAACATCAGCCAAGGCTGCTATATTCAGCAAAGAATCTATCACACTAAAAATATTATATGATTAAAACTAAATTTAAACAATATCTATCAAACCAGTTCTCCATGAGGTGTTAGAAGTAAAATTTCAATTTGAAGAGGTTAACCACACCCAAGAAAATGCAAGAAATAAACAATATCACACCAACAAACCAAAAGAGGGGTAAAAACCCACACCATAACAATGAAATTACAGGGATCAATAAACACTACTCATTGATAACTTTCCACATCAATTGTCTTTAATTCCAAGAAAAGACATAGATTAACAGGTTGGATTAGAAAATAGGATCCATCTTTTGATTCATCAAGGAACATATCTTACCAACAAGGAAAGACATTATCTCATGGTGAAAGGTTGGAAATANATATTCCAGGCAAATGGACATAAGAAGCAATCTCAATCTGATGCAGCTGTTATAATATCTGTCGAAATAGACTTTAAACCAAAACTAAAGGCATTATATACTTATCAAAGGAAAAAT
>LZPO01035686.1:0-13439 GCA_001675575.1 Neotoma lepida | reverse complement strand
ATCAGATACTTACAGAACAGTTTACCCAAACACAACAAAATATACCTTCTTCTCAGCACTTCATAGAACTTACTCCAAAATTGACCACATACTCAGCCACAAAGCAAGTCCATACAGATACAAGAAAATTTAAATAACACACTGCATTCTATCTGACCACCATGGATTAAAGCTGAATTTCAGCAAAAGAAACAAAAGAAAGTTTGAAAACTCATGGAAACTGACAATTCATTACTGAATAAAAAACGGGTCATGCCAGAAATCAAGAAGGAAATTAGAATCTTTTTAGAAATGGATGAAAATAAAATTATAACATACCTAAACCAATAGGACACAATGAAGATGATTTTAATACACAAGTTCATAGCACTGTCTACATAAAAAAAAGATAAATTTTATGTTAGTAAGTTAACAGCACATAGGCTAAAGAATGTGAAAAGATCTTTACCAATTACACACTTAGTAGAGATGTTAATATTAAAAACATATAGAGAATTTAAATGTTGGATATCAAGAAAAAAATAACCCANTTAAAATATGAGGTACCAAAATAAACAGAGAGTTCTCTAAAGATAAAACACAAATGGCTGAGAAACACTAAAAGAAATATTCAACATCTTAGTCAATGGGGAAGTGAGAATTAAAACTGCTTTGAGATTTCATTTTATACCAATCAGAACCGTCAACTTCAATAAAACAAATGATAGCTCAGGCTGNTGAGGATGTGGGGTAAGGTGAATACTGTTCCATTACTGGTGGGGGTAGAAACTTGTAAAACTGCTATGGAAATGAATGTGGGGATTTCTTGGGAATCTAGAAATATATCTATCTCAATATACTGCTATATCATTCTTGGGTATCTACCCAAAGGATACTTCATCCCACTACAGAGACATTTGCTCAACTGTATTCATTGCTGCTCTATTTATAATAGCCAGAAATTGAAAATAGTCTAGATGTCTATCAACTGACGAATGGATAATGAAAACATCATAAATTTACACAGAGGCATATTATTAAGTGGTTAAAAGAAACAAAATAATGAAATTTCAGCTAAATGCAGGAGTTAGAAAAAGAATTACCCCNAGTAAGGTAACTCAGACCTCAAAAGACAAATATTGTTTGTATATCTTATAAGTGGATGCTAGTACTAAAATCTTCTGCTTTTTATAGTCTATCACTGAGTTCATATGTTAGACCCAATTCCCTTTTCATCCCTTTGACAATGTGCAACATCCTTTCCACAAACGATTTATTCAATTGTATAATGCAGTACAAAGACTCATACAAAATAGCTTAATATCTGTAATCTGATTTAAAATTGATGGTTATGTTTTGTAGCACAATTAAAGCTTTGGTTATCTTAATACAGGGAAAATCATAAAGGAACAATAATTCAATTATTAACACTAAAAATTGCCTCATACTTTCTCTATTTATTTGAGAAAAAAAGGAGACATTTTATTTTAAAAATATTTAGGCATTTTAAAGGATATTCTCTTTGAGAAGCTTGTATTAGTGATAATGAAAAAATCATTTTTTGTATCATCTAAGTTTAGTTATCACTTACACAATAGTATTCATTCTAAATCAATTAAGAAAATCATTAGCCATACAACTTCCTTAGNTGTTCTTCTTCTTCTAACATACACATTATAAATTTTTTTCCATATGTAGTAAAGCCATTTACAGATTCCATCTTCTTTTCATTGTTTTTCAGTAGTTGTTAGAGTAGTCTGTGCCCAGACATATGATCAGCCCCCTCATGCTTGATCTAAGAGTACCTCAGTCTTTACTCACAAATCAGACATTTGCCTTTTCCAGTTGCTGACATGTGTTGAATCCATAGCAGAAAGGTGTGTCCTACATCAGATATTTCTGTCAGAAAGATGCCATATTTTTAAACAGCACTGTTTTCTGGGTCCACAGTTTTAGAATGTGCTAGACACTAATACATAATATATCAATTTAACATAGTTTTTCACTGAGTGATATATAGCATTCTGAAGAAGCCATATCAGTATGCTTGAACCTAAAGCATTGATTCTCATTGAGGGAATCATTTTATTCTTGTTATTAATATTCAACATATATTTTCTATATTTTCAATATGAGCATTAAGAAACAGATATGTGCATTCATTTACTGCAGAGTTTCACAGAATGGGAAAGCTAAAATTTATGGTTCATTACAAAAGATGTTTGAAATTGATTCAGTATGAATATGGCAAACCATTTAAAATTCATACAAATTATTTTGTCAAAAATGCAGAATGTTATGATCATTAAAACATGGATATAATGGAACCATTCTTAAATATTAAATAAAGTGTTTATATCCATTCTTATTTCTATAGAACTATACAAATTTAAATTGTAACACATGTTTGTAAATTTCAAACCATTATAATGTATACGAAAATATTTTGTGTGCCCAATAGACTTCAGAAATCCCATAACAGACATTGATGTCTTCAGAACAACTATATTTCTCACTGATTTATTTTCATGACAATTTCAATATGCAGAATGTGTTTTTAATGTGCTATATTGAATCTGGCTTTCCAAAACAATTCTGAAACTCTTACCCAATTTTCAGCTGAATTTTGTTTTGTTTTTGTCTTACAAATATACCAAAACTAACTAGTGGAATATGTAGAATGTTCTTTCTTACATTTTTAAAGTCCTCTTGGCTGAATATTGATCAAGATTAATTATAAAAATGTAAAATACATGATAACATCCAGACCTTTTTCTATTTAAATGGAATTCAAAGCTATGTGTATACATATGTATCTGTTCATGTCTAATTTTTATATTACACATGATCTCATATTTCAAATTAATTTATAATTAGTTTTCAGATGTTCTCAAATGCTATATATAGCATAATAATCCTAACTTTTTATGATCTTGTCCATATATAACATATTATTTTTTGTGTCTATAATCAGAAGACATATAAACTAGTTTTCTCAAATAGTAGATTAACACATGCCTCTCTTAAATTATTCATAGCTCTCTGGAATTTTTTCCCTTTTGTTTGTTTGTTTGTTTATTTGTTTGATTGTTTTGTACCCTTATTACCTGAGTATCAGGAAAGCAATCTTAAGTAGGCATCTGTTTCTCTAATGATAACCCAGATTGTATCCTTTTCTTCANGTTTCTCAATCCAAAATAAGGATATTTGGCTCTCAGATTTCTAGACATTGTTACCTCTTCCCTCTAGAATTATACATGCTTTGCAACTCTCTGGTCAATATCTCCACTTAAATGTTAGCTGGGAATTCCAGCTTCATGTGCTATAAAGAGAAGCTGTTCTCTCCTTAAATCACAACATGCTTTTTGGACAATGCCAGTCACTTTTACCTACATCATCAGAATACTCAAACCTCAAATTTTGGTGCCATCTTTACTTTTACTGTATTNTACCTTACATACTGTGTCTGATATCTCCAGCAAATCATTCTATTTTAGTTTCAAAATAATGTGACTTTGCCTAATAAAACCTACTGTCATTGCTTTGATACAACCATTATCACACTTCAATAACCATGCCCTCATTTCTTCAACGTTAGCACCAACTATGACTTAACCACAAAGCCAACATGCCTGAAGCTCTCCAATAATTCCTATTACACTAGAATGAAGATAAATGCTTATATGCAGAATTTGAAGATGAGTGTGGTCTACTGCTTTTCAGTTTCTTCCACTCATCACTGTCCACTGAACTCAAGCCATGTGTCCTTTCTCAAAACACAAGGAATTTTCTTCCCTCAACCCTGCTCAGTAATTCTTCACTATTTCTGAAGTGTGATTCCTTCTTTTTCAGTCTTTCAAGTGTACAATTTTCCCTCTATTAACTCAAATCTCTGCTCAAATCTTGCCTTCCTAGAGATGCCTTGCTAGATTCTTTTTCTAAAATACCATGCTTATTATTTTGTATCACTTTGCTGCTCTGTTTTTATTTTCTTCTTTCATTTGTATTTAACTAGTGTTGGTTTAGTTTGTTTCTTCTCATTTCTTGTTGCCTCCAGTGATGGAAGGAAATCATGGTAGGGCAATGCACCAGGCTTTNTCTTTTGGGCCTCTAAGCAGCTCCCACATCATGACACAGAGACATATTATTAGTTTTGAATGCTCAGCCTAGCTTAGGCACATTTCTGTCTAGCTCTTTTAACTCTGAGAGGCTGGATTGCCTGGGCCACCCATTTTCATTGGTGTCTGGTCCCCTGCTCTGAAAACACACTAACTTCCAAAGGTAACATACATATCTATAATAACACANGTATAGCCTATGCATGGTACACAAGTCAGCCAAAGATGATTTTTTGTTTTATGTTTGAGCAAGTAAAATATACATTACCTGTCTTGTAGTTTTTTTTTTCTTGGATTTCTTTTTTTTTTATAATTGTAATCAGTATTTTCAAGGGGTCTTCCCAATCAAACCTGATCTTTACCAACCTTGAATGAATCCATAGCTTCCTTTCTGTGGGAAAAAAGTATAACCTCTTCTCCAAAGCAATACATTTTTTTTTACTTCCATTTTAAAATTAAGGCATTCTTAAAGTATCTAGGTTGCTTTATTTCAGCAGTCCTTTTCTCAATCCTATGTCTCTCAGCAGCTGTTGTTAGCTCATCAGCATTCAAAAAATTCAAAGATAACACAATACCAATACCATATAGGATCCAGCCTCTCTGTGTATTTTTCATCTTTACATGGCTTACTCATTTTATATTACTTTATTTCTCTCTTTAAGACTTGACTTTATTTTTAAACTATTTTTTCTATGACTNTATCATTTTTCTTTTCTTTCTTAAACTTGTGCACATTTTTAAATACACTGAAACCTNTTTAGAGGTTTTTGTTTTTTTCATATGAACCCGATTTACTACATATCTCTAGCCTTTTTTGTCTACATGAGCAAAACAAACTGCTAAGCTATCACTGTATCCGATGCTGCAGCTTTGATGGCTGATTCTGCCCTCTTTGGGCTCCGAAAGAAGAGTTTTATGCCCCACAGACATAACGATTTTTTTTTAACATGGAATTGCATTCAATTGCCCAAACTCTGGGATGCAGGTGTTTGCTCTGACTTAGCATGAAGAAGGCTGTTTAAGTGCTCTGCTATATGGCACAATGTTGTCCTTTTATTTAATTGTTGCTATCTTTTTTTATTGATTTAAGAATTTTTTATTCATTTTATATACTAACCACATATCACCCTCTCATCCCTCCTCTTGCTCCCCTCAGCCTTCCCCCCACCCCTGCCTCACCCCCTATGAAGTTGTTGCTACCTTTTAAACCACAGTTGTCCTAAACAGCAACTGCAACTCTCTGCTACTAGCAGTGGTTAGTCCACTAGGGCCATAGCTGGAGGGAATTCTGTTCCCTCAGGCTCCAACTCTTTCAAAGCTATGAGAGGAATTTAAATCTCTGTCCCTCTAATTAACTCAAGATTCAAAGGTTAAGGTGGAATTCTGCTCTTCAGAGGGTCTGAATAGCAAGCAGCTCACCTCCTCTCCTTGTTCTCATCCTCCAAAAAGCCCTCCTGATTTTCCTTGCCCCTCCTTAAAAACCCTTCTCCACCTGGCTCCTCCCTACCATTTCCTGTCAGCTAATTGCTGACTCAGCCTCCTGACCACAAGTGAATTTTATTTGATCAAACATATCTTTGCATCATTAAACAAATGTTCCAGAGCATAAACAGAAGTAACACACCTTAAAATAATATTCTACAACAGCAAAGTTTCTTTTCTTTCTTTATTNAGAAATTTTTTATTCATTTTACATACCTACCACAGATCCCCCTTTCTTCCCTCCTCCAGCTCCTTCCCTCCAGCCTTCCCCTCAACCCACCTCCCATCCCTTCCTTGGAAAAGGTAAGGCCTCCCATGGGGAGTCAGCAAGGCCAACCCAATACCCCCACCCCTGCCTCACATCTTCCAGGGAAGTAGAAATAGATGGGATCTCATGAGTAAACTGGGGGGTGAAGAGGTGGGCAATAAAGGGTAGGGGTTGGGGAATGAGAACACAAGAGCTTCTTAAAGAAGCCATATGAGATTTTCTTTCTTTTTTTTTCTTTCCTCTTTTTTTTTCTCTCAGCCTTCCCAGGCNCTCTGTGGAAATACGGGTGCCACACTGGACATAAAAATGTACCAGGATTTTAATTTTTCAGCCTCCAACCAGTTTCTAAATCATGACACAGAAACTTACAAGTTTTGAATGCTCTACNTAACTTATGCACACTTCAGCTTGCTCTTTTAACTTAAAATAACCTGTTTCTCTCTATCTACCTTTTGCATCAGGGTTTATTACCTTTATTATTTCTGTATATCTTACTTTCACTGATTCTCTATGTCTGGCTAGTTGGTGGTGGCTGCCTGGCTTCTGGCCCTGGGCATCTCCCTCATTCTCTCCTCCTCCCTCTTCTCTCATTCTTCNTTCTTGCTCAAGCTTAGATTTCTCCTCCTACTTATTCTCTCTGCCTGCCAGCCCTGCCTATCCTTTCTCCTGCCTAGCTATTGGATGTTCAGCTTTTTATTAGACAAATTAGGTGCCTTAGGCAGGCAAGGTAAAACAAATGTAGCTCACTTTTTCACAATTAAACAACTGCAGCATAAACAAATGTAACACATTTTTGTCAAATTGAAATAATATTCCACAATAGGCAAAAAAGTTTAGTTTTACATTTTCTATCAACATCTAGAAGGCCTGGTAACCTGAAGTGCTCCTAATATGTGCCCAGCAATCAATGGACACAAAGATGACTATGTTTCATGCCCTCTTATTTTCTAAATATTTGGGTCATCATTCTTTCTCTAACTACACATAANATTTCCTCCAACATCACTAAAATACTTTTAGAATTGATTGTGTGGTTTTATCTTGCTCTGCATGTCTGAACAAGCAGTAAAACTTTCATCATAAGATCATTTATCATTAGATCTTTCTAGTACTTTAAGTTACTGTTTCAAAGAAAACTGATTAAAAAAGCATCTATTTTCCTAAAACTTAAAAAAAAAACGAAGTATATTTGTCATTGGTCATGACTCTGGTGGCTGGCTCAGTGGTAGTAATGGGTTAGCACCCAAGCCATCCATGGTTTTGTGGAATAGCAGAACATTTGTAAATATATATATATATATATACATTTAAATGGAGCTATTGAATAATAATGATTATATAATTCTTGAATGAAGAGGTATCAGTTTCTAAAAATTTGAGAATCAAACACTCTTTTGGAGTTTCGAAGCCTGAGGAAAGAGATATTACACCAGTTTATAAGATAGGGTGGGTAGGCCAACATATCTGTTCATACACTAGTGAGGCTAAGAACTAGTAGCTTCTTGGTCTCTGAGACAGGATATCTCAAGCCACCTCAATTTAATACTCAAGGTTTGGGGACCTCCTGGAGAGTCATTATACTTCAGGGCATATTGAAAGGCCCAGAAGCTTGGTTCTCATTTCATGGAAGGATGGCAGTAACAGCAACAGTGGGATAGGTACATTTATCAGCAGGAAAAAAAAAAAAGACCAGGAGGCAGCAATGTGCTTTGCTCAGATCTCTTTATATCAGGACTGCCTCTGACACACACTGATTACCCAGGGGGCGAGTCTTCTCACTCAGCCATTCCTTCCTAGATGGGCCCTCACATACTTACCCAGAGGCATATTTCTTAATTTATTTCTGATCCAGTCCAGCTGACAATCAAGATTAACTACACAGCAACAGATTGTATAAGAAAAATTTAGAACTTATTTTTAGTTTGAGACTAACCCATTATCAAATGATACAATATCATTTGAATACAATTATTTTAAAATAGTTTAATAATTTGATTATAATACTATAGCATATCATTAATAAAGTAAAATAGCATTTCATTAGAAATGCCACCTCCTAGAAGAAAAGTAATTTCTTTGGTCAATGTGGCAACTTTAGCGCATCTAATAAACCTAATTAAACGATGTTCTTCTGAGATCATGGACAGGCCTTATTTTTTCTATATTTCCTGCTTAAATTACTGTAAGTATGAACTTGGTGAATACTGGAGTCTGAACAGGATGTTCTATTTGTAAAAGTGATGGCCTTCAAATAAAATACGTGAATGTTTGTGTCTTTATCCCAGTGCTTGGAAAAGCCTTATTATTTGTGTGTGTTTGTGTGTGTGTTTTGTTCAGTATTATGTGCATTATGTTCTCCTAATTTTGAATATGAAATATTTCAAGCAAAATAAGAACTTACTAGGAAAGAAAAAATGTGTAACAATATGAGGAAATCTAAAATATCCAAATGAACTCTTTCCTTTTGATACTCATCTCAGTGCTTTCTCAGACCCTTTAAAAACTATTTCTGATTGTACTCTAATTGCAAACATACCTGGGGCTGGTGTTGCTTTTAGTGTTAAAAGAAAATTTCAGTCAGCATAATTTAAGAATGGCCACGGGGCTTCAAGTCCTTCAAAATGCTCTGCATGCAATGGCTTGTCCAAAACAAGGCTTCTCTAATCTGGTTGATCGTATTGGAGTGCCCAACTCATTGTTTGCCAAATGCCACTCACTTCCCTCAGATGGAAGCCAGATTAATATGTTCAATANGTAGATGTTCATGGATATATACAAACTTTTGAACTATTATTTACGGGTTGNTATATGATTACTAATTACATTAGGTCATAGATCTCACTAGATTCTTACTTTTGTTTAGTGCTATTTTTTAATTCTGATTCTTGCTCTGCNTTCTATATGTCCACTTCATTTTGCATGTTGCTTACCTGCTAACAAATATCATTCAGTCTATCCACTAGGAAAAGCAGTGCTTTAAGGAATTCTTTCTTCCATGATTTTTTAATTGACACATGTATGTGTTTAAGCATAAAACAAGAAGTATGGTTTATGTTTATGAAACATGTGGGGAGTTTTACTATGTCCTCACAAAGTGATCTATGTCAATACAATGCTAGGTTCTATCCCTAACAATTCTTAACCCATTGTTTAGGTTTTAAATTTGCATTAGATGAATTCCTGATGTGTANAACTTTATGTTTTCTTTATAGAGAAATATTATATAGCAAATTTATCCCATACTTTTCCAAGGATTACCAATTATTCATTTAACCCCCAACCAATCCCTTATAACCTACCTTTTTAGTATGTACATTTCCATGTACATACTATTGATGTACTATTACATCAATTTCTAAATCAAAGCTTATATAACCTAAGAAGCACATTTGGTATCCCACAGCTCATATTCTAAACAGACTCATTGGCACTGGGTTGTGATCTGATCCTCCATTTCATGAACTTCTAAGACTTTCAGTCTTCTCCTATAAACTCTCATTTGTATCACTTGTTCATTTTATAGATATAAAGGTATGTTTGCTGAACAAAACAGGGTGCTTGTTCTCACTAGGATAGATNCTGGCTTTCTATGGGGAAGGTCGGGCAAAGATGCCATACTCCTGTTCATAGAGATCATTGAGAAGGAGCTTTTCTGTTGTGGTACTGTATTAGTCATGGTTCTCTAGAGTAANAGAATTCATAGAATCAACCTCCGTATATTTATATAAAAGAGATTTATTGGAATGNCTTACAGACTGCAGTCCAGCTAATATAACAAATGCTAGCTATGAATGAAAAGTCCAAGAATCCAGTAGTTGATCAGTCCATAAGGCTGGATGTCTCAGGTGGTCTTCAGTATATGCTGCAATCTGGAAAAAGAAGGCTCCAATGCCAGTGAATGAACAGATGTGCTAGCAAGGCAAGGGCAAGTAGAAAAAAAGCCAAAGCTTCCTTCTATGTCTTTATATAGGCTTCTAGAAAAAGGTATGTCCTAGATTAAAAGTGTGTCTTCCTTCCTCAAGATCCAGATTTAAAGTATGATTCTTCCTGCCTCAAAATCAGGATCAAAAGTTTGTGTCTTCCCACCTCAAAGGTCCATGCTAGAAGTGGATTTATCCATCTCAAACCAAGCAAAAAATCTCTCACAGGTGTGCCCTCCTTTTCTGGATTGTGGTTTCTTCCAGATGTAGTCAAGTTGACAACCAAGAATAGTCATTATGTACTTGCACAGAGCAGATGGAAATACTAATGGAGGTATTGTAGAGTCACTGCAAGAAGTATATTTCAGGCATAGAAACAGGCGCTAGAGCTGTTAATGGGAAGGCCACTATGACNGAACAGGATGTACAACATTTCACCAAGGGAGGAAGGCAACAGGTTAAGGAGTGACATCAACTGGGCTTCAGATCTTTGGCTTTTATTCTGAATTAGTCTTTTGAGAAAAGAACTGACATCATTGTAGACTTTCCTCAAGAAAACACCNCTGTATAAGAAGTGTAGTGTAGAGTGGTATGCATGGGAACAGGAGGCCAGCTAGCAGGATGTGACAAGATATGCTGATGAAGAAGAAACTCTACTTGCCATGTTGCAAAAATTTTAACACGCACTTTTATGGTGTAGCTAGTATTCTGTATATAATTTCATCATTGGTGCATACTTATGAACTGGATTTGTAGTTTAATTTTTTTCTCATTAAAATTAAGCTGACCTCTAATTCTATATTGGCNTGACAGTCCTNATATTTTTATTACTCTTATCATCATATGTGGGAGATAGTTNGCTAGTCTGGTCGTATAAACATGAGATTACTAGGAACACCATTTCAGTTATTATGTTATCTATGTTTAGCTCTTTNATATTCATCCACATGCAATTTAGGTAAACTATATTTTGATGCNTGGATAATCTCTGTAGACTTGCCTAGTTTTTATATTATTTTAATTATCCATGTTCTATCTATTTTTCTGAAGATCTTATTCTATATATTGCAGTATTANTTAGCTCTTCTCTTTCTGTNNTAAACAGCATGGAATCTGNAACTTGAAGATAAATGTGTTATTTTGGCTTATATGTTATAGTCTATCATCAGGGTAAGCCAAGATAGGCATGAATGGCAAGAACCTGGTTGCAAGAACTGAAGCAGAAACCATGAATGATGGATGCATGCTAGCTTGTGCACCTACTTGCTCAGTCTACATTTTTATGAAGCCTAGAACCACCTCCTGAGTGGTGGTACCCATTCTGGTGGTCTGGGCTTTTCCGCATCAATCGCTAATCAATAAATCAATAAAATGTCCCATAAAAATGCTCATAAACCAGTCTTATATAGACAACACCCCAATTGTTGTTCCCTTTTCCCAGATAACTCNAGCTTTGTCAAATTGCTAAAAACATTACCAAACAACTGTATTTTGACATTCTTTTTGTTGTTGCTGTTCTCATGATTCTTACANAAGATTTATGGATCTTGTGTTTCCTTCAGTCAGTCTGTTCTTAATTTATATTCTGCCTTTAACTTTGTGATTTTGTTCTTAGTTATTTGTACTTCTCAATAGGTCCTGCAGTGCCTTTGCTTTCTATGTCTTTGTTGCTTTATATTAAATACTTCTCAGGGACATAGCTTCCCACAATATACATACTGCTATGTCTCTAGGGAATTTGAGAATTATTTCTACATTAGTCTTTGAAACTATTATGATAANAGGTAAGACCAATGGCTCANCGATTAAGANNNCTTGCTGTTCTTCTAGAGGACCAGAGTTCAGTTCCCAGCATCCACNNCAGGCAGCTCACAACCACCTGTGACTTCAGCTCAGTGTAATCCAAATCCNCCTCTNGCCTCCATGAGAACATTANTACATGTGCCCATCCACATTTACCATTTCCCCTCCTCCTACANATGCAGATAAGTAAAAATATGAAATTTTATGAATGGGTGAGTGAAGTAGTGCTTAATGCAATTCTCATAAGTTGCCATACTTTCGAAGACAAGTGGACATAAGAAGTAATTAAGCTAGTACCATGGATTTCATTTTTTTTTCTATTTCAAGAATTTTTTATCTTTAAATAAGATTTCTAAGTTCAAAAAATCCTGTACCTAAATATTGAAAACTTTTTATGAAATTCTAAATGCACAAACCAACCATGGGCAGATTATGTATGGAAACAACTCTGAAGAAGCCAGCCCAGAAGCCTACCTACAACCTATGCAGCAACCTGGCCTCAGGAGNTTCAGGCCTATTCAGCAACTATNTGCAACCTCACTTTGACCCCAGGTTCTCTAGTTCCATGTCTTTCACATCTGAAGACTAAAAAAATTAATTATATTAATTTGAAAGAAAATATATCATTACTGCAAATACCTATTGTAGTCCCTTTGCCATTATTCTTACACAATGAAAATTAACAAAAACATACTTACTTTGTATGAGGTTTCATAAGTAATCTAAATATGATTTNAGGACAACATATAGAAGGATAGATATACATAAGTCATAAGAAGATGCCATACAACCGTATGTAAGAGATTTGAGCACTGTGTATTTTGTCATCTACAGGCTTCTCCATGCTGAAAGCCTGCTATATTCCATTAGAATATAGAAGAAGCCTTAATTTTATGTTTTTCTAAAAAATTTCTACTGCTTGCTCTATATTTGAGTCTCTGCCAAATGCAAATTATGGTGGATGACTTTCTTGCTATAGCAAGTATGAATAAATAGCCTTTACTTATTGCCATTTGATGGTCATCACTGACTTCCACATTTACATTAGTCACTTAAACTTAAAAGAATACACTTCACTTACTTCATTTTGTGTATGTATGGGACAATTTCAGATAATTTCTCTTGTGGATTTTGCATCTACATTATTTATTAGAAAGAAGCTTTACTAGTAGGAAGTGGAGCATGCATCCCTATAACATAGCTTCCTAGAAAATTGATGGGTTTATCCATTAACTTTATATTCAAAATGAGATAGGANTACTTATCATAAATGACTTATAAACTTCTCTTCATTGAGAACATAAGGGTTCATAAATATTTCAGTACTGTTAGCCACCATATCTTTAGATATCATGTCCATTGAGATAAACTCATGATATGAAATGACTATCGTCCTAACTACTGAAAATACCCAATAATTGATTCGGCACATCTGTAACCTCAGCATTTGGATGAAGATAAAACTATNAGAATTCAATGTCTTTGGCCTACATAATAAGTTTTAGGCTAGTATGGACTACATAATCTCTGTCTCAATATAAATAAAAAAGCAAACAAAAATAATAACAACAAAAAATACATAGATGAATAAGTTTAGTTAATTTTGGCCTCTGGGTAGGACTACTTTTGTCTCTAAAACAATTTCAAATTAGCTACTTTTCTATTTCTGTGAAGAGACACCACAACCAATGCAATTTATAAAAGAAAGAGTCTATTGGGAGTTGTCAGTTTCAAGGGAGTGTCTGTGGCCATTATAGTAGGAATCATGGCAGCAGATAGACATGTATGGTGCTATAGCAGTAGGTGAGAACTTACTTAATTTATCCACAAGCAGAAGGAAGAGAGAGAGAGACACTGGGAATGGCTCTA
>LZPO01035685.1:22689-42913 GCA_001675575.1 Neotoma lepida | reverse complement strand
GTGTGTATGTTTGTGTGTTTGAGAGTGTATGATAAGCATGAATGAATGTATGTGCCTGTGTGTGAGAGGGTGCATGCCTGAGTGAGTATGTGATTGTGTGTGTGCTATATGTGTGAATTTGTGTCTCTGTGTGTGAGAGTACATGTCTGTGTGATTGTGTGATTGTGTATGTGAGTGTGTGTGCACTTCTCTTTGGGAACACATTGGTCAAGAGAAACATTCATTGCTGAAGGGCTCCTTGCCAAGTTAGCACATGTCTCCATGGACATAACAGCTGTGATCCTGGCCAAGGTCAACTCTTGTTTACAGTGAATGGGAAGTAATATGTAATAGGAGTTCAACAAGGGATGGGAGGTGGCTAGAGCTACTGTCATTTCTGGGGCCACATGAGAAAGCAAGTTCTGAGGCAGAGCCATCACCCCCAAACAAAGGGCATTTGCGTTTCTGTTAATGGCTAGCAGCTGTTTCCAGATGTTCCCTCACGCTAGTAATAATGTAAGACATTCTCACACACAGGCAAAGCCCTTCTTCACATATCCCAGAAGAAGCTAGAATCAGCTCTTCATTACGAAGAGTGCAGCTCTGCCTGTGTGGGGCACACGATGACGAGTCCATAGTGCTGGCACCAACGTCAGGGGTCTAGAGCCCTCTGCGAAGGGCCTCTTATGTCCAAAAATGACACAGTGGATTGGTGTCATCCTCACCATGGTGACAGCAGTTGACATGGAAACTGTTGTTCCTGGCTTCTATGCATAACCATTGTGTCTCACTCAGGCTTATTAAATGTCAGAAATATTTGCCTGCCCATCATCCTTTCCTATTACCCTTAGGAACTGCATTGGGATTACTTTTGGGGAAAAGCATCCTCTCTGAAACCCTGAACTGGTTATTTTAGACAGTATCTGTTCAACCCCACCCTCAAGTTGAGCACGCAACTCTTCTGAGTTTGCTTAGGTATGGTTATGTGACTCATTGCAGGACCCAAGCATCAGCTCAGGGCTCCTGCTGAAATGATCAGGAGAGTGACATGATCTTGCTGGCCATTGTTAAGCTGGTAGAATGTGATCCTGGAGCTGCTGGCATCTATCCTTACCACAGCAGCATCAAACATGCTAGAATATAGACATTAAAAGGCAAAACAGCCGAGGGACTCTGAGAAGTGAATTCATGCTGATGTGATTTGGGAAAGGGGTGGCATCTAGATTAAGCCTTTGCTGAAATTAAGTGTGTCTTTAGACCTTTCAAATACATGAAAGAAAAATTTTGAACCATGATCTTGCTACATAGCCCACGGCGGCCTGGAAAGCTCAGTCTTTCTGCCCTAAGCTCCTGAGCACTAGGATTTGAGGTGTGTGCCATCATGCTTACCTGTTTGCCTTTCTTCCTGCTGAAGACGTTTGCATTTGAGTCAAGTTCCTGTCATCTGCAACCCACAAAGTCCTGAAAAATACAACAAATAATCTTGGTGAAATTTTACCCTTCTGTAGAGATTTTTATAGGAATTGGACAGCGGTAGATATAACACTGAAAGCTCTGTTTTGGAACAATTTCCACTTTTCTNTAAGCCAGTGGTTCTCAACCTGTGGGTGGCAAGCCTCTTGACAAAGCCCTATCTCCAAAAAATATTTACATTACAGTTCACATCAGTAGCAAAATCACAGTTATGAAGTAGCAATGATAATAATTTTATGGTTGGGGGTCACCACACCATGAGGAACTGTATTAAAGGGTTGCAGCATTTAGGAAGGTTGAGAACTACTGCCTAAGCACTCCCAGATACCAGCTCCTCTGGACATCACTATCAGGAGACTATCAGGAAAGCACCTTGCTGGGTACCATTGTGAGGAGGTAGATAAGATAGTCAGGGGCTGCCCCTCACCAAGTCTGTGTAACCAGGATAGTAGAACTCACACAGGCTAACACCAAAGAAGTTCATACCTTCAGGGCTACAGCATGGTGGTGAGTCACAATATTATTATGAGGTTTGCCACTAGGAATTTGTGACTCATAAAGCTGAAGTACCAATGTTAGCAGATGATTAAAAAAATAAACATGAATTAGAGTAGATTCAAGGTTATCTTAATACTAATGTCATATTCATTCAACTGCTTCTCCGGGATGTTTTCCTGAGTGGGAGAAAAGGGGTTGGCATAACAGCTAATGCCCACACAACCCTGTTTCAAGGACTTTGTTGTTCCCAAGGATGCCATCCAGCATATGTGTCCAAACAATATAATAATATCCCTGTGAAGCAAGAGGAAAAGAAGCAGCAGGGGAGTCGCCAGTGGGTGCTGATGTATTGCAAGGGCTGTTTCCTTTGCAGGAGATACTTCTATGCAATGCCTTCTGCTCTGGAGATTAAAGAACCACTGACGACTGAAGAGAGTGAGCTATTACCAGTACTTCTGGAGCTCAGTAAGGGTAGATTGTCTTATGCTGGAGTTTTTGGAAAAGGCCCTAAGCAGAGGCCATGAGACGTAAGCAGGAGCCATGAAGGATGTTGAGAATATGAAGGAGGAAACAAGGAAGACTCCAGGATCTTCTACAAGTGAGATGGGCACAGTATGCCAGGAGCTCATGCCTACCTCTGGGAACCTTTACTGTTGGTACCGGGATATCAGAAGAGGAGTTAGCTGCTGAGGACGCACTGGGATGGCGCGTGTACTGTGTCACCTGCTGGCTCTTGTGCTGTCATTTCCACTGTCGCCGCTGGTTAAGAATCTTCTAGATTCCCAGAGACTCTGAGAGCTGTTCTACTCTTCCTTGATAAGAGAAACTGCTTCCTCTGGGACAAGCAGAGTGAACTATCCCTCCTTTGATGCCAAGGCCAAGAACTCTCAGAGCTCTCCTCAGGTGAAGACCTTCTACCATTCGCCCCAAAGTCCCAAACTCTAAACCAGGCCCTCCTGTAGCTGTGTCTCAGTTCCCTTCAAACTGCCTAGCTAGCTTTTCTAAAGTAGTAACGTTGTTAGCATTCCATTTCTTTTTTTTAAAGAAAAGACATCCAATTTTAGCCCTGTCCTTTCAAAACCTTTAAAGTAACTAACGAGTGTGGGCCAATGCTTCCTGGGTGTTTGGCCCCATGCAAGCAGTCGCATGCATTACTTCGCTGCATCTTCCGCAGGAGGCTATCTAATAGAACTCATATTACTGGCATTTTGTTTTCTTGCAATGCTGGGGATGGNGCCAAAGATCTTGCATATGCCAAGGAAATGTCCTTCCTCAGAACCACACCCCCAGCTCCTCTACATTTTATAGACAGGGTGACAAGATCTTTGACAAGTTAAACAAATTATGGGATGTCTGAAGCAAGAGCAGTGGCAGAATGCCAGGCAGACCAGTGCTTTTAAGCATGACACTCTTGCACCCACACATCCACTGGTAGCTTCAGAACAACCCCTCCCCATGGCCTTACCCTAGCAGATTAGGTCTTCTGCCATCAAGGTGTGGTGGAATTCTGGAGTCTTCACCACTCAGTTACTAACAACACAATCTGACTGTCACGTGACGGAGCAAACCATCAGTATGCAGTTGTGGGATGTTCCCACATCTGTGATCGTATTTAGTCTGGGTCCTCTCCCTGGCGTGCACCTCCACTTGCTCAGCTACTCCCATGAAATCTGCCTTTCTACAAGGATTTTCAGTTCATTCTCTCACTTTATTGCTGCCCAGATCCCTCTCTGCCTCTCCCACACATGTCCTTCCTGTCTCTTTCATAACACATCTCCTAGTTGGTCTTATTTTACCCATATTTATGAGCAGTTACTGTATTGTGAAACTCTAACAGGCAGGAATTAGATTCTACTCATCTTGGTTTCTACATAAGTGTTCAAGTCAGAGCCCAGCATGTGAGAGCTGTTTAAGAAAGATAGTGGGATGATATAGGACGACCGCAAGGCTTACCTTTCTCCAAATACATTCTCATAGCCACCTACCAAATACTTAAATACACGTTAAGGTCAATTCCTTGACTTAAATCTCCTCTTCAGATGGTCTTAGCTGAAATGCAGGAGAACTGAGAGGTTTCAATCAATTGATTCATTAGTACTTGGGTTACTAGACTATGGGAGTTTAATCACCAAGTACTTTTGTGAAGAAAAAGAACTCATTTTTCAAAGTGAGCAATGCTGTGTAGGTACATTTAGGAAACCTCTCAGACTTGTCTCCTTCACTAGAGTGAGATATCCCAATGCTGCTGGGCTCCTGTGCATCCTCTGTGACAACCAAGCAGCTACCTATTAAGAGGTCTTTTTGGATCTTGGGGTGAGGGGAATGAATAGAACAGGAAAGATACGACACTCCCCATCTTTTAACCAGAGAGAAGGCTGGAGCTCAAGCTGAAGCCTTTCCTCCAAAATACTGTGGGAGGGAACAAGGTTAAACGGGCACTATAATGAGAGGATAACATCTACTCAAATTCATGTCCTCCAAAACCCTCAGAATGGAGTTAAGTCCCTTAGAGATGTAACTTAGTTGAAATGACTTTACACTGGATTTGAATGGGCCCTAACTCTAAGTGTCTTTATAAGATCAGAAGGCAAGCAAGCACATACAGAGTAGAGCACTAGGTAAAGACACAGAGGCAGGACTTCTGGGACCCATCTACTCGCCAAGGTGTGCTAACCACTGCCCACAACCACCAGAAGCTAGGAGAGAGGAGCGAACAGATTTTTCCCCAGAGCCTCCAGAAGGAACTAATCCTGGTGACACCTTGACTGCAGACTCTTAGCCTCCAGATCTGCAATGGAATATATTTCTGCTGTTTTAAGCCACCAAGTGTGTCATGGCAGTCCTAGGAAACTAAAATAAGAACAAACATGCACAGATGGCCTCGCACGGAAACAGGTGCCTTGCTTCTGCTCTGAAGTAACCCTCAAGGAAGGAATGAAGGTTCCTTTTCACAGATAGCAAAGTGTGATATTTGTTTTTCCTTTTGCTGTGAAAATCAACTGAAGAAAGGCAGGGTATATCTGGGACCACAGTCTGAGAGGTTATGCTACCTCTGGAGCAGAAGGCCCAGTGTGGCAGGTCACATTGTGTCTGCAGTCAGGAAGCAGAGAACGATGAATTCTGGTGCTCTGTTGGTTTCCTCTTTGCCCTCTTTTATTAATAGTGGGACCCAAGCCTAGTTTATAGTGGTGCTAACATTTAGGATGGCTCTTTTCACCTTGGTTAAATCTACTTGGAAATATGCTTACAGACACATCTTGAGGTGTGTCTCCTAGGTGACTCTAATTCTAGTCTAGTGTCACAGAAAGAATAAGAACTAGAGAGGTTAAGAATTTATTCCTACTCAGCTGGGCCTGGTGACTGGAACCTGGGTTTATGTAACTGTACTGAACTGCAGAGCTATGTCTCCATCTCTGACACCTTAATTTTCTTTTCTTGGGGGCTTCCTAGTGATGAGTGTTGTTCCAAAAGGCTTGTATATTGGCTCATTGAGTTAGCGTCTTTGTCTATTTTGATCACAGATGTATCCCAAGAGCACAGAGCAATTTCTGGCACAAAATAATTGCTTAATAAATNTTTGATGAATAAGTGCATCCCTCTGCAAATTCCATGAGGTTAAGTATAATCATTCTATTCACTTTACAGAAGATGAAATTGAAGTATGGAAATGATCTGTAATCTGCCTAGAGTCCTGATCTGCCTAGTGTCAGATCATGTGGTGTGATTGATTTCTCTCCCAAATGACACTGGCATTTGTAAAGCCAGCTCCTTAGAATCAGCTGTTAACCTGCCTTTGCTCCACTGTCAGCATCATCATCACCATTTGCCGAATTTCTCAGTGCCAGGTGCTGAGCTGTGCATTCTGCAAACACAACTTCTTAACTCTAGGCTGGCATTGCCCCAGCAGACTACCTGTTATAATCTGCTTTAACATGCTGGGAATTAAAGCACAGAGGATAAAGTCATGTGCTCAGGACCCCATGGCTGGTAAGTAACAGCATTGGGTCAGTTCTTTCTGATNCCAAGACTTCTGTTCATAGCCACTAAGTAGGTGGCTTCACTTAGCAGGTGTTCCTCCAGGGTGAATAAATCCAGAAGGCTAGAAACTGACAAGGAGTGATGGACCCTGTTACCCTACGCTCTCTGCCTCCTTCAGGCTCCCTCTTCCAGGTGTGTGGATGTTAGCTTTTCTCCCTGCTGCAGATCTACAATATCTGTGCACACTTAGCTCATCAAGAATAGATTCTTTTCCATCTTTTCTGGAAAGCCTAAGGTACATCCCAATCTTTCTCTCTACTTTCCATCATCTGAAGCTGAGATTTGCTCTCATTTGCTTCTTTGTCAAGCAGAGAAAGTAGGTTCAGAGATGGAAGAAGACTATGGATATCTGAGGGACACATCAGTGAAATGGGCAAATGCTGTCCCTCTCCCAGGAGACTTAATCCAGCATTTTCCTCTTGCTCCCACAGGCCCTATCTTATTTATGACCCCAGGCAACTGCCAGCTTCATGTCATGGAGAAAGGTCTGTGAAATCCCAGGAGCACACATCCCTTGAGCTAAGGGTCCTTAATGCTAGGGTTCTGAAATGGCATTGCATTCTAACCAGGATTAAGTTTCCACAAATGATAATACAGAGAGTATCTGCTATCACCGAAGGCTTTCTNGGGAAAGGCAGTCATTAAAAGATAGAGGTGGAGGCCCACCCTGCTCATGAGAAAGTCTGGCTTTGCCTAGAACACTCTATGGTCTATTGGTTCCGAGTGTCCAAGTTCATTTGAACAACATAATGGTACCTGTAAGGGGAATATTGTGACACCTGACAGTTTATTAATGGAGAAAAATGAGTACTCCTCTTGCCCCTCAAATCACTTTTCCAGCTGATGAGCACTAACTGATCTGAGCTCTAGTATCTTTTGTACAGACTATTACACCCTCATATCACCTGTTCTTCCGATATGCCCTTGATAGGTCTCAGAGTGGGAGAAAAGCATTCTCTCATGGGAAGGGAAAGAAAACAGGTTCATCCATGGCCTCTTTTGGAACTTGCCACTTAGATGATCAAGTCAAAGCGACTTATGTTTTTAGCTTTCATGCCATGATGAGGAATGAGAGGAGGAAGAAAAGGCTGGGGATGGGGAGGAGACCTCTTTAGAGAGCCCTTTAGAGAGCTCTTTAGAGAGCTCAAGGCAAGGTGATATTGAGCAGCACAAGGGCCTGCAGAGTTATCATCACTCAGGAGGAAGACAATGAGTTGGCAGATAGCCTGAACAGAGTCTTGACCCGGGGGCAGGCATTTCCCATCAAACTCTTCCTTCTTTGGAAGGTATGCTCTAGCTTTTAAAACAAGACCAAGTGATGGGGTTAATCCAGAGCTATGTGGTAGGAGGTATCAGTCATGATGCTATGTTGCATGGATTCATGGGGATTCTAGAACCTTCCAAATGCATCGCTATATTTATAGCACCATAGTGAATATGGCATCAATATTTATTAAGTGAATGAGTCTCCTGGGAAGTGTAATATATTAGCATATTATCCACTGTTAATAGCTTTGTGAAAATTTGCTTAAAATTAAAATGCACATCTTATTAATGTTGCAATGCTGAATCTCATTTAATTTCCACAGTTATCTTGAGAAGAGTGTGTTTGTGACCTTGAATAGATCAGGTAAACTTCCTGTGTATTGGTTTCCCCAGCAGAGATCAGTGTAGCCCCTACCTCATAAAGTCATAGGGGAAACAAAATGGCATAATACACACAAAGCACTTGACGGTCTTCCCTTGGAGATTGCCTTCCTTTGCATTTGAGGAGCTTGCTCCTTCATTCCTGGAAGAAGGATCCACAATGGGNCCCCCACAAAGGGGCACTCACAATGGGACCCTCACAATGGGGCCCTGGGATGCCGTGACCAGGTTGACAGCTGTGGTCTATGNTCCTGTTGCTGTCATCATTTTGGATCCCCCAACTGACAGGTACTACCCATTAAGTCCGAAGTGGCTGGCAGTGCTTCCAGCCTCACAACCTTATAGTGCTGCCTTGGAAAGCATTGTTATATTTTGCGTCTCTTGAATGTTAGCTGTTCTTCTTAGGAAAGCCCTCTAAAACCCATGTATTGTCTTGGGCTNGAGAAGCTGAAGGCAGAGGAGAGGAGAGCAGCTGAAGTATTGTCTATGGTCTATGGCACACTCTTCTGAACTGTATCCCCATAAGTGCTCAGAGGTCTGGGCATCCTGAATGATGCTGGAAATCCTGCTCCAAACGCTGCCCAACTTGCTTGAGCCTGAGGATTGAGTCTCAGCCCTTCTGATGCCATGTTTATTTCTATCNGTTCTATGTTGCTGATGTCAGTGTCAGCCTTGCAGGCAGAATGAAATCTGAGACCATCAAAGAGGAGGGGAGAACATACAGCAGAAGAAAGAGAGGAAGTGGAGGGCGAGAGCAGAGTGAAGGGGAACAGGAGAGAGGGATAAGGGGAGGAGAAGAGAAGAAAAAATAAAAAGAGAATAGATGCAAAGGGAAGTGAGATATAAGAACACCCAAGGGAAATGTAAAATCACCATGATCCAGGGACCATGAGCATCAGGGCAGGCAAAAGACCAGTTGATGGGCTGCATCCACAGGCATTAGGCAAACTCTGGTCTTCTGCAAGAACAGCAGAGTTTCTTAACTATTGAGACATCTCTCTAGACTGGGATTTCAAATATAAGGAATTTCTTCAAAAGACACTATTTCTTGCTTGAAAGAGCTGGTCTGAAATCAACATTTTCTCTTGGCAACAGTGGTGGGAGCTGGATAGCAGCTACCCACTGTGGAGGTGGCCTGTGCTATCTCTAATTTACTACAGTGCTCACCACCGTGTTTGAACCNTCCATCCTCTGTCCAATCTCTAAAGGTACCTGAACTTGGGAGCCTTCATTTATAGTTTTAGAATTGAAACACCTTTTTATTTTCCTGAGAACCCCAATACAAAGGCAGTAGTAATTGGAAGCTGGGTTTGAAGGAATTCAAGAAGGGGGAGAGGGGAAATAGAGATGAAAGTGGGGAGAAATTTTTAAAAAATGGAAGGGTGGAGTTGGAGGTAAGAGTCTAGGGTACCTACCTGGAAAGGGGCCCTAGGCACAGGACACGTGGTCATCAGGTAGTTTGCAGGGGTGGATGGAGATGGTGGTAAGAATCTAGGGTCTCTACTTTGGGACAAGAGCCAGAGGCAGGCTGTGGGGATGGGTGGAGTGGGCGACTTGGGTCTAAGGTCCCTACCTAGAATGAGGAAGGGAGAAATCTAGGGCAATGGTGGCGGGCGGAGAAGCAGGTGGATCAAGCAGAAGGAATCACAATGTTCCTTTCCCTTGTGGCTCAACTGACCTGTTTCCTTGAACAAGGAGTATAAACTTTGTGGGTCAGTAACTTTCTTCATTAGTACCAGGTTGTACCAACATGTTCATCATCAAATAATGAACTTTCCAAGTGACTCTTCTGAGCATAAATCAGAGGGAGATCCTTAAATAAATTAGCAAATGACAGCGTGCTGTTTATATTAGCTTTCCTGGGTGATTGATTTAACATTTATTGAGCCTAGGATTTTTGGTACCACACAAACCGCATCATTGCTGCCTTCCTCTGGTTTATATTAATTTCACAAAGCAAGGTACTTGGTCCCAAGTGTATCTAGGTTTAAGTCTCCATAAAGGATGGTGGAATTGTGTGGGAGGGGTGAGAGTGGGAGAAAGCTAAGGTTTATTGTGGTTTGTTTCATTAAAACATGAGTCAGTCTTAACCATGTAAGTAGTTTTCATCTCCCTGACAACCAGAAGTTTGCCAATATTGCAGTTTATTTCCTGTGAAAATTCTCAAACTGTATACTACTTCTGAAAGAGAGAGATCTCTCCTGCTAAGGGGCTTATGACTTCCTGTTTATTTGTTTGAGTCCAGCAGGCCTAGCTTTCCGTATCTCAGGCAAATTGGTCTGGAGAATGCAGTCTTAATTCAATAAATAATATAAGCCCTTGCTGTGGAGCAGAATAAGAGAAACCTTGCCTCTGTGGAAGCCCTGGGCCTAGAGGAAAGAGATAGGCATTACATATGACCACAGGGCTCCATTTTAGCTCCCAACTGTGGTGGACATCCTGAAGGAACTTAAACCAAGCCAAGAAAGGTCATGCAAGGGGGAGAGGGCTCTTTTGGAAGTTTTCCATAAGGACTGAGTGTGCTCTGCTCCTGAGTTGTGACAGAGTTGCCTCAGGAAGATGGGAGGAGAGGCAAGCATCCCCAGCAGAAGGGATGGGAACTGGAAGGTTTGGAGACAAGCAGGACCTTATTCTGGATATGACACCAAAGGAGATGGGAGAGATGGGCTTGCTGGAACCAGCAAATGGTCAATTATGAAATATTTTAAGGGAAATGCAGTTTGGCTCCTCTTAAGTAGCAACATTAATTGGAAGATGGGTTAATAAGTATCTGTAGGGAGAAACCCCTAAAGAACTTATTTTGATGACTAAGAACACTTGTAATTATCATAACAGGATAGTCTGTAAATAAATCCTTCTAAAAATGCCCAATTTGACATTTTAAAAACAGTCTGTCCTCTCAGTCACTTTAGACACACTCTCTCCGAAATGTTAAGACCTTTCTGCGTGTGTTCATACTCTTCTTTTCTTGTCCCCTACCACCATAAAAGTCCTGAAAGCTCTTTGGAGTTTGGAGTTCTCCAGGTCAGTATTAGCCACATTTTTATCTGAATTATCACCAGTTCTTAATTTCTGGATTTGGGGGCTGGAGAGTAAGCTTATGCTGATTAGTTTTTGGTTATCTTGACAGGAAGTAGAGTCATTGGGAGAGAGAAACCTCAACTGAGAAAATGACCTTATTAGATTGGCCTGTAGGCAAGTCCAAGGGGGCATTTTCTTAATTATGTATTGATAAGGAATGGCTCAGCACACTGTGGGTGGTGCCACCCATGAGCGGCTGGTCCTGGGATGAATAAGAAAGCAGACTGAGCAGGCCCTGGGAAGCAAGCCAGTAAGCAGCATTCCTTCATGGGTTTTGCTTCAATTCCTGTCTCCAGGTTCCTGCCTTGAATTTCTGCCCTGACTTTCCTATATGATGGATTGTATCTTGGGTGGGAAATCAAGCCCTTCTTCCCCAGGTTACTTTTGGTCATGATGTTTATTACAGCAATAGGAACCTAAGACAAGGGTATTCCTAGAATGATAATAGTGGATAATTATTGTATTCATAACATTAATTACAGGAGTATGTTATTTAAGCCCATTTTGCAATAGAAGAAAATGAAGATAAATATGGTCATGTAACCTGGTCAAGTTTTTGGGCAGAAGAATGGAGCAGTGAAGATTAAAACCCAGGCTTTCTGGCCATCTACTTGGTATTAGGAGTTAAGTGATCTGATTGGTTTTCTTCTCCAACATCTACCATCTTACAAATAATTACCCCCCCCCATTACGTAGCTAGCTCTACTCAACAGCTTGGCTGTTAGTGGAGTAGAAAACCTCTACTCCACTATTAATTAGACTTTGGGCTTATCATCCTCATGGCTTGATTTCTTTGGTACCTACTTAGCCATTTTTTTCTACGTGCTGTCAAGTGCACTGGGTGCTGCAGGTGCCATGGAAACCAGAAGCAGAAGCTAGCTTCAAGGAGATTACCATCACAAGAAAAGAATAGCCATCATTAGATGATTGCACAAATATATTTCAAGATAAGTGCAACGGGCCTGCCCCAGCTTGAATGCTCAGAGAAAGAGTAAGCAATCTAGAGTTTTGTTTTGTTTTTAGCTAGCCAGGCTGTTGAGTAGAGCTAGCTACGTAATTGGGGGGGGGTAATTATTTGTAAGATGGTAGATGTTGGAGAAGAAAACCAATCCAGCCTGAGCAAAAACCCTTGGTGGACAGAGAACTTAACCCTGAAATAAAATCTCCATGCTTGGGGACACAGGGGCTAGGAGACGTGACAGGAGAACCAGGAAGTGAGGCAGCCCAGCCATGCTAGGGACAGTATGTTTGAGGGGCTTACCATGGCTTCTGGTTGGTCATCACAACCATCACTCAGAACCTGGAGCAAACGGAGCTCTGACCTGGTGTTTGTTTGTGTCCCTCTGGAACCCGCTGCAGGCCAGTGAAGCAGCACATTCGCTTCCCAGACAAGAAAGCCCCTGACATTCTTGTTTTGGCAAAAAAGCCAGAATTGCCAGGAAGGTCCATGGCTGAGGCCTTGAATGCTGGAAAGGAAATCAGTCTCAGNAAAAATACAGAGCTGTCAGACCCTTCGACTCTCTGCCTGAGATGCTGATCTGGCTGGCGACAGTGGATGGTAGGAGGTAAAAGGTCACCCAGACACTTTGGATAGTGTATCCCCACCCCCTCATTATATTCCTGACGATGTGATGAAGGGGGGGTCTGCCAAGCCTCTACATTTATCAGATTCACTCCACTTTGTGGACAAAGACTCTTTCCTGGTGTCTCTGAGGAAATAAAGATGATGAATAGAAGGACATCTCATCCTTTATTAGCATGAATGGGCAGATAGGTCTCAGCAGTGATTAATCCAGGATGTTTGCAATTTTTTTTTTTAAATCTTTGTCAACTCAGAGTCAAGATTTGCTGGTGCTGACCTACAGGAAGAGTGGGAGCTAAGCAACCGTGGTCTCATCACGGAGTTGAGGGAGAGAGATGATAAAATGTTGGTTAATCATCCCATAATAATTATTAACCGTATCTCAAATGTCAGGACCCTCAGAGGGAAGTTGAAAAACCTTAGTTTTAGTCCAAGTTAACTAAAACCTTAAAGTTTTAGTCCAAGTTAACAAAATCTTCTGGGCTGGGCGTGGTGGTACACACCTTTAATCCCAGCACTCAGGAAGCAGAGGCAGGAGGAACTCTGTGAGTTTGAGGACATCAAGGGCCCCACAGAGAAACCCTGTCTCAAAAAACCAACACCCCCTCAAAAAAACTAAAAAAAACCCTGAACCTTCTTCTTGACATGGAAAAGGGGGGTAGGTACAATGTAAGCACACAAACCCCAAATGCAAAGCAGTGATAACACGGAAGGAAACAGGCTGGTTTGAGACATTTTGTANCTAAGAATGAGGCAGTGCCTTAGCTCCTCTTCTAGTACTGTGATAAAATACCCCAACAGAAGCCATTTGGGGAGAGAANGGTTGACTTATATGTTCTGGGGTATACTCTATCATGGAGGAGAAATCAGGCAGCGGGAGCTGGAAGCAGCTGGTCACATCACAACCTCAGTCAGGAAGAAGAGAGCAGTGGATGTTTGTACTCAGTTTCCTTCCTCCTTTTTGCACAATCCAGGATTCTAGCTCAGGGCATCACTCACGTCACATACAAAGGGTCTCGCTCCCACCCCACCTAATCTATTTAAGATAATTCACAGACATGCTCAGAGGCCCTTCACTTCGGGTAATTCTAGATCTCATTCTGAGATTAACTTTGATGAGCAGGAAATCCTTTCATTCCAATCCCGGAATTATTTAACATTTTCCCCCGAGCAATCAGGTTCTTTTTCTTGCCTAGAAAGGACAGGATAGCTGAACGCCACCAGGCTTTCAGGAACCACTTGGATTGCTGTGGACCTTTGGGGCTAGTNTTAAGAGCTTCAATTCCTCTGATGCTCTGACTCATGAACAGGGGGGTTAAGATTTGAACCTACTTCTGTGAATCTTGAGCAAGCCACATCACCTCACCTCTCTGAACCACAATCNACTCATCATCAATGTACAGGGCCTGTGGCCCTGTATAGTTCAAAATGGCTAAAGTTAAAAGTAAACATGTTAGAGTATTAGATTGAGTATATAATTAAACCACTCCATCAGCTCCTCAAACGCATTTGAAGGCAACGAGTGTATTTGTGGAACGGTGGTGCTAGGAAGGGGTTTGCGCAATTCTTTTTAATCATTTGGAGGGGGGCTGGAGAGATGGGTCGGCAGGTAAGAGCGCTTGTCACTGTTGCAGACCTGTGCTCCACTCCCAGCACCCACATGGTGGCTTTCAACCATCAGTTCCTCCAGTCCCAGGGGTTCTGATGCTCTTTTCTGACCCCCGTGGCACCAGGCACACATGTGGTGCACATGCACATATGCAGAAACACTCAGTTATATACATAAAATAAAAATAAATAACATTAAAAATTAAACACATACAAATGACTTGGGAGAAACTTTAAGAATAAACAGCTTAGAATTCTTTGTAATCTATAGACTGGATGATGGGATGATTCCAGAGACCGACATTGCTTGATAGAACAGTTTGTGCCCTTGGCTATTGATTTTCCTGTTCTCTGTCTCTCTGTCTCTGTCTCTGTCTCTCTCTCCCCCTTCCTTCCTTCTCTTCCATCCTTCCTTTTTTCCTTCCTTCTTCTGTTTTTCTTGAATGTGTATGTTCTCTGTTTGGAAATACTTTATTACTATAGTGTAGACTCTATAGAGCTGTCTCAGTCAGTATGTTGAGAATATGTGTTGTATGAGTTAGGAAAATCACTTGTACTTCCTGGAGCTCTGAGCATCTCCTTGGGTCTTCAGACTATTAGAAGGCTATAAGTCTACTTACTGAAGCAAAAAACAAAACAAAACAAAACAAAACAAAACAAAACAAAACAAAACAAAACAAAACCTTTGGGAGAGGTCCAAATGGGATTAGACTGCTCTTCCAACCGCTTACTGGTCAACCTTAGCCCGTGTGCCTTGCTATGCGTTACATCTATCATACTGCTCATTAGAAAATGGTCAAGAAAACCCCACAAATTTGAAGTAAACGTATTGGAGATGTGCTATTATGTGTTAGACCAGACAATAATGTTGTCCAACAATTAATAAAGGTTTCCCTTCCCAATATGCAGAGTAGGAAAGTTCCTCACTGTCTTTTCTGAAGTCAGCCTCCAATGTGAACAAAAGCTGGAGTTCTCCACACTAATATCCTAAACCTATTGAGCCTGATCAGAATCTCCACATTGAAACATGCTGCTGGCTGAACTAGAACAGGGCCAATATTTCATTTNGTTTAAATCCATGTTTCCCCTCCCCCACAGAATTACCTAAGTGATTTGGTAGCCAGCATTTCTCACTTAGAGAGTCTTTAGGAGTGTGTGTGTGTATGTGTGTGTGTGTGTGTGTGTGTGTGTGTGTAAATGATGAGTTTCTATTATTAAGTGGAATATCTATTTCTCAATTGTAAAGTTCCCTCACATCTTTGATATCTGATAAAATACTGTTTTGTGGAGTCAAGGATTGATTTTCTTTTTTTAAATTAGGAAAAACTAACACAGCTATGAGGAATTCCACATACAATAACCCAAGAGAGTTCCTGTGACCAGTTCCCAGATAACAGAAACACAAAATGAGTGTGGAGCAAGTTTATCATCTTTTTTTGAAACAAGATACATTTTTCCCATGTTCAGATCTGAAAATACTCAGCTGTAATTTAATCTACCTTTATTAGATTACCCAGTTATGTCCAGAAAATCGTGGAAAGCATCTAAAATTGAGATGTAAGGTCANAGAAGTGGGCTGGATGTGAGAATTCCTGCTGTTCTCCCCTGACATGCCTTCTCAGCGGAGACACCATGGGCGTGGGCGAGGCCCTTGGCTCACTNGAGATAGAAGGACTCAGTGTCTCCCAGGAGTCTCCAGNGGGAGGTCTCCTTCCACCTCTTTCATGTTAACTTCAGAGTAACCTCAGTGCTCACGTTGACAGATGTAGAGTAGGTCAGAAATGGCTAGGTTGTCAAGTTTTTCCTTTACTGATTAAAGAAACAAACACAAAAGCTTGAGTGTCAAGCATGTTGATGTGCACCTGTAAACCCAGCTATTCAGGAGGCTGAGGCAGGAGTATGAAGAGCTGGTGGCCAGCCTGAGTTACACAGTATATTTAACTAGACATTCTGTATTTACATTGCTACATCTGACGTCCAATTTCACGTTAGCCAAGCTCCAACGCCATAACATCATTAACAGTACCAAAAGTAAAACAAAATAAATAATAGTCTATGTAGCAGTTACTCATGTTGGGTCATAAATACAGGTCTATAGGATGTAGCATCTNGTTGTTTTTATTTTAAAGTGAAACCTCATTGAGAATGCCAAGTCAATAGGAAGTTCACCCTCAATTGTTATGGAGTATGATTATCTCCCTAGGGCTCTGTGTCAATCCAGGAGCCAGAGGTAGTTTCCAGAAAGTAGGAAGAAAGCTTCAAACTCTAGGCTATTATAGTGGCCAGCCATGTACTCATGGCTTGGAGCTCAGTAGTAATTGTAAGTAATGGGTTCTATTTTGAGGTCCTTGTGGGGAAGGATGATTTTTTAAAAATATTTTACTATATTTGTTTTTTATTGTATATAAACACACATACATGTCTGTATGGGTATGCCCACCTGCATGTGTGCATGAGTGTGTGTTTGTGTATACATGTGCATGTGCCGGGGTGAAGTCAGGGGCCAATTTGTGGATGTTGATGCTCTTTCTACCGTATGGGAGCCAAGGATTGAACCCAGGTCTTCAGACTTGGCAGCAAGCATCTTTAGCTGTTGAGCCACCTCACTGGCCTGATTTTTTTTTCTTTGTGACCAAGCAGCTGTGGTGCACTTGGCAGCTGTGTTGGCAGATGATCTCCTCATGTAGATGACTAATATTTTTCAAATTTTGTGAACTCTTTCTTTCCCTCTGGCTAAATTCGAAACCATTTTTTTTTTCACTTCTGGTTGACCCAGTACAGTCCTTTTTTGGGTTTTCATGAACAGTAGGAAGCATTGTTGTCTCCAGGTAATTTCTATTTCCTTTCACTTGTGAACAAAATAATAGCTGAGGAAGTACTTTCTTTGGAGTCTATCTGCTGGCAGTGGAAGAAGAAAACATCCTAGAGACTGGTAGACAGGTTGTTGACAGTGGATGGTCTCTTTGTCCCTCTGCACTCCATGTCCATGGCAGATTCTTCATCCTCCACCCATTCATGTTGGGCTTTGTCATGTGACTTTCTTTANACAATGGAATGATAATGGACACAACCATAACTGAACTCAGGCTTTTAAAAATGCCAAGTGCTTGTGTGTTTGAGTGTGTCCATTGTCATTGCTACAGGCTCAAGTAGAGTAGAGCTGGGTCAGTACCTAGAACCCAACCCATAGGTACATGGTGAAGAAGTCACTGTTGATAAATAAACCTGACGCTGTGTTTTGTGATGATTTGTTTTTCTAAAATAACTAAGTAGACAGAGATTAAAAACAGAAGTTTTGGATGCACTTGCTGTTCATTCATGATATTAAAACAGTAATTGTATTAAAAACCATAAGGCACAAGGCTGGGAAGCTAAGGCTACCTTTCCATAAGCATTAATTATTTGTTACTATGACAAAGCACCAGGCAAAAGTAACTTAAAGAGAGAAGGGTTTGTTTTGGCCTGCTGTTTGAGGGTACATCGTGACAAGAGTGGCTCAAGCTGTGGTGACAGGAGAGTAGGGAAGTTGGTCACATTGCATCTGCAGTCAGGAAGCAGAAGGATGACTGCTTAGTGTTCAGCTGACTTCTTAATTTTCTCCTTTTTATTCAGACCAGGACCCTTCCCCATAGGACAATGCTATCCACATCCAGAGCACTTCTTTCTTCCTTGTGTTTACTTCTCNAGAAACTGAATCACAGATATGCCCAGAGGTGTGTCTCCTAGGTGATTCCAAAACCAGTCAAGATTGTAATGAAGATTAATCATCATATTACAATCTGACATCACCTTATAAATTATTTATTCCTTTTTAAAAGCTAATGTTCATTTAATGCCTTGAGTTCACAGAGTGTTCTCCCATCCATTATCCTTTTCAATCTGTTTTATTGTTCAGGGCTAAGGTGAGATTGATGTCATTAACCCTGTCTGATGGGAAGATCAGGGTTTCTCCACAATAATAAGTCAGTTTTGAGTTTCAGATTGGATCTGATTTCTCCATTCTTCCTACAACACTGTGGCCGTCCCTAGAATATCTAGCATGGGGCTAGACACCATAGCTCTCTGCAAATGCATAAGGAAGAAGAAAGGGATAACTTCTGTATTAGAGTTATAAGTGTAAAGACAAAGCTAGAGGTTCTGTCCCCTAACTGTCATACATCCAACTGTCCCCTAACTGTCATACATCCAAAAGTGTTGGGAGTGAAGTAATTGTGNATAGGGTGATTGTCACAGTTAGCTTCAGTTGTCAACTTTACAAAAACCCAGAGTCACCTGGGAAGATGGAACTTTAGCTGAAGAATTGCCTCCATCAGATTGACCTGTGGTCACATCAGTGGGATAATTTTGGATTGCTAATTGTTGTCAGCCCTGTGGGTGGTACCATCTTTAGGCTGGGTGGGCCTAAGCCGTACAATCAAGGTTGCNGAATGATGAGTCTGGGAGTAAGCCAATAAACAGTGTTCCTCCATAGGTTTTTTGCTTCAAGCCTCTGCCTTGATCTCCTTCCTGGTTTCTTTCGATAATGGATCTACCTGTAGGCTAAAATAAACCCTTTCCTCCCNCAAATTGCTTTTGGTCAGAATATTTTATTACAGTCACAGAAAACAAATTAGGACAGAGATGGAAACAGGGAAGGGAAAACTAGAAGCTATTTGAAATATGTTTCAGAAAAATTTGACTTTAACCATATTAAATGTCTTTCCCGTGAGTATGTATGTGCCTCTGGAGGGCTTATTTGAATGACCTCCCGNGTGAATATTAGAGTGTACTTTGGTTCTGTAACTTAGAGCTTTTTAAAACCAGGTCATCTTGTTGGAGGGGGGGGGTCCACAACATCTACTGTGGGAGCTACTCTGGTTCTTGCCTTTGGCACCTTCCTTCTGTGATACCCAGAGCTGTTCTTATGGCAGGCATTCCCCCCCACCCCCGCCCGGGCCCTTTGGGAGTTTGTTAATGTCTCAGTTATAATTCTAAGAATTTTTACTTAAGGGGATGATAAGGAGAGATATTCATTAAGGTTCTTTGCAACCCCCATCCCAAACAAAACAAAACAAACCTGCTTTAGTTAACTTGAAGATACCATGAAAATTCATTAGATAAAGCAAGTTATTGAACAAATTAGGATTTGATAAAAATAAGGGACCTAGAGAGTTTGAGAGACTTCAGCTTAGAGGGTTGCTGGAAATGCCACTCAAGCAGTGGACACAGAGACATCCCTGTCTGCATTTTTCTACTGAGGCTGCAGCGTCCTGAGGGGCAGAATCTGATTTCCCTGGCTTAGGTCAGATGTCCCTGCCCCAGAAGCATTTAGTACAGAGACAGGACAGAAGGTGCCATGGAGACAACCTCTGTGATCTGGGCAACCATCCCAATTCGTGTCTCCTGCATCTGGCCTGAACAAGAGTCACATCTTTGGGGAGAGGGGAGAGGTTGGTTTGAAGATGGTACATCCCGTGAAAACTACCTTTGAACGACTGCTATGTTTTCCTGCAGGGTTTGAAGATGGTGATATTCCTCCTTTGATCACCAAAAACATGCATTTTGGACACTTAGACTCACACTTGACCTGGACAAGTACTTTTCCAATTGGAGAACTTTCTGAGACACACGAGCTGCTGTGTATAGGGTAGTAGGGTGTTGAGTGGACTCCTCTGTCCTTTCCTTCTCTCTAGCTCTCTCCTCTTCTGCTAAAGGCACAGACTTTAATTTAGACAGTGCATGTGTATATAATACAACTCTACCATGTACAGAGATGGCTTATTAGTGTGCAGGCCTGAGAAAATGCCAATATCCTCCTTGTACATGACTGATGAGTGGATGACATCATCAGGACGGTGTCATGAAGAGAAAGGGAGGTTCAGGAGNCATGTTTTTATGCATTAATTCAAAGACAATCCAAACTTTTACTTTTTAGAGTATGAGTCAAAGATTGAGATATTTTTCTTCTGCTTTCTGAAATTTCAAATTCAGAAGCAAATGAGGCAGTTAAAAAAAATGAGCCCCGAAGGATACCACCACCTACTAGTGTACAGCAGTGTGGGGCTTTGTTTGAATATATTTTGCTTTTATTGCTTTGTTCTCATTCCTTACTGTGAGTTACAAAATAGTGTGGGAAAATGGTTAATGCAGAATAAAAGTTAAAATTAAAGCAACTTTTTCCACTATGGTGCTGTCTCCTCTCCACCCCCTTGTCCCAGGAGGCCTGTTGAGCTGGGTTTAGTAGTACAAAGGCTACCCGGTTCTGAACCTGTGTTCGTGATCTATCTAAATGGATTGATCTACTAGCTGCTGGACAAAATCTAGCAGTCGATAATACAA
>LZPO01035684.1:16591-28143 GCA_001675575.1 Neotoma lepida | reverse complement strand
CTGAGAATTTAATTGAAAGAAGCCCCTTTCTCTTTTTTGCTTTGGTTGTGTTTTATCACAGAAATGGAAACTCTAACTAAGACAAAGACAGATGTCAATAAGCTGNAAAAACAAAATCATGCAGCCATGAGGTAAAATACTACTTGGCAATAAAAAGGAATGAATTACTGATGTAGTTGCAATATGGTAACCACTATGATAAACATCATTTAAATTAACTTCCTCTACCAAAATTCACATTGAAATTTAAGTTTCCAGTGTGATAATACTATGGTTATGAAGCTGTTAAGAGAAGTGCTTATGCTTTTTAGAGAGGTTGGTATTTTCCCTCTGGGATTGGGTTTTGGCTTTCACAGGACATCATTGGTTACCTTAAGAGTAGATTGTTTTAAGGCAAGACCAGATGTCTTGCCTACTACTCTTTGCCAGTGATATGGAGCTGGAGAGGTCTTAGGTATAAAGAACACATCAACCCAGTTGTGATGACCAATTTTCATTGTCTACTTGATTGGATTTATAATCACTAAAAGACACAGTTCTAGGTGTTATCTATTGAAAATGTTTCCAGAGAGATTTAACTGATGGGGAAGACTCATCCTAAACATGGTCTGGGGAATATTATTTTAAGGTGTGTTACTTTTGTTTATATTGCATTTGTTTAACTNTTTGAAGCTGTGTTACTGCCTGTCTAAAACACCTGGTGGTCTCATAAAGAGCTGTACAGCCGATAGCCCAACAGGAGAAAGGATAGGTGGGACTGGCAGGCAGAAAGAATTAATAGGAAAAATCTGGGAGAGGAGAGATCTAGGAGCAAGAGAAGGATGAGGACATCAGAGGCCAGCCACCCAGCTACACAACCAGCAATGGAATAAGAAAGAAAGGTATACAAAAATAGAGAATGGTAAAAAGCCCAGAGGCAAAAGACAGACGGGAGCATTTATAATTAAGAATAAGCCTCCATGTGTGATTTATTTGGGAGCTGGGTGGTGGGCAAAGAGCCCCAAAGAGTAAAAAAACAACCAACAACAACATGACTGGTACCATTCTAACTTTATTTACTGAACCCAAATGCTGAAAGGAGAAGTGAGCAGAAGACCAGCATTTATCTCTTTCTACTGCAGAAGCCATGTGACCAGATGCCTCACACTCCTACCATCATATATCTTTCCCACCCTGATGGACTGTATCATTAGACTATGAGCCNAAATAAGTCCTTCTTTTCCTANGTTGATCTTGTTAGATGTCCGGTCACAGTAATGAGAAAAGTAACTAATACAGAAAAATGCATGCCAAATTTCTGTGGTAAATCAGATCAAGTGGGAGGAATACACAAGAGACTGGTACTGTAGGTTAGCAAAGCCCCAGAATTCTAAAAGCAGAGTTTAATGGGCCATTCTTATAGAAGCTTAGAAGACCAGAATGCCTAGAGAAATGTGGACAGTGGTGAATGGGCTCACAAGGTTGCAGAGCGCATCCAGGACTTTGAGGACTTGACTGGAGGATACACACTCACATTCAGGAGAAGAATCTTCCCTTGTCTTGAAGGTTTGAGTGAGGCTAAATTCAAAAGTAAGGATTTGGTAGAACAAGTTTCAAGATAGCACATTCTTCATACTCTGGCATGGCTTCTGCTCACTGCTCTCCATTAGCTATACAGATAGAGAGACCAGAAAAATATGAAAATTCTGCAGTGTAGTGAGGGAAGGAAGGTGATTGAGATTCAAGGTGCAGAGGAAGTAGGTGCAGAGAAAGCAACTACAATTGTTAAGTGGATTTGAGCTATAAGGAAATCTCTCCTCANTAAGACAATAGGAAAGGTCCTGAGGACAAGATGCTACCCACTAATGGTTCTAACTTGTGAAATGCAAACTCACTCAAAGGAGAGAAACTGACCAGGAAATGCTTTTGAAAGGGTTCCCTGCTCAAAAACAACTGCCTCCTGCAAGTGTTTTCTCTGGCACACCTGACAAGGTACACAGAGGCTGCTAAGGCTGTGGTGGAAGGGGCTAGGCTACATCTCAAGCTGTTGGCAGAACGTGGTAGTATCATCCATTTGGTTTTATATGAATGCAAAATCTGAGGGTTAGATTCATGAAAACTTGAATCAAGTTTCCAGAAAGCCACTGAAGTTAGGATCCANTTCTCTGCAAGGAGGTCCCAAGACATCATTGCATTCAGCTGGGAAAGCAAAGCCTATGTTGCAACTGAGATCCTGGAATGTTGGAGATGTCAGGACTGTGGGAATGTCTGTCAAGGAAGGCTGCATGTGCAAAGAGGAGCCATAGCAAGAGAGAGGCTGTGTGTGTTGTAGGCAACAGAGCTTGAGAGGGATGGANGGCCAAGCTTATTGGAGTACAGATGCTGTCCCCACAAGCTCCAGACGTTGGCTACAGAGTTGCTGGGTGTGGTGTTTGCCTGGTTTCAGTCTTGTTCCAGTCTACTCTCTCTTTGCTATCCTCCAACTCCTCCCTTTTGGAATGGGAATGTTAACTCTGTGCCATTGAGTGTTGGTGTTATGCCCAGATTAGGACCCCCAAAGAGACCACTGGAGACCAAGAGTGTCCAGAATGCAACAGCAAGGTTTATTCTCAGCCTGCGCATAGTGCAAGCCAGCTAGGAATTCCTGTCCGCAGCACCACGTTGAAACGAGGCAGAGAGAAGAATTGCTCTTTCTTTGTGAGCCTAGTTTTTAAAGGCAAAAACCCCAAAATTTCTCAAAGGGGAGGGGGGTTAGTACGGGTTATTTTTTGACTAGCTTACTCTTAGGAATTTCTACTGTTCCTGAGTTATTTGATCCTTCATTTGATTGGCTTATCTCTACAGTTCCTGAGTTATCTCATCCTTCAGCTTGACCTGTTTGTCACAAGACCTCTTCTATAAACTATCTTCGGCATTGGGACATTCTGTGGCTAATCAGTTGCTTTCAGATGGCCCTCCGGGCTTTCTGACTTTGTGACTTTGTACTGTTTCAATTCCTGGAGCCTCTGTCAGCATTTCTAGGAAGCTTGGAACTTAAAACTCAGGCCTATTCCTTTTAGTTCAAGCAGAGGCTGTTAGTTTGATCTTATTGTTGGCAGTATGTACTTTTATATATATATATATTTTATGGAGATGGAGCTCACAGTGAAGAAATTTAAGTGTTGGAGGAGACTTAGGACTTTTGAGCAACCTTAGGGATGTTAAGACAGGAGATTCTTGGAGATTAATTAGATGCATTTTGCATCATGAGATGGTCAGGACACTTTTGTGGGTAAGGGGTGGAGTATAAGTGATTACAATGATATGACTGAGTATCAAGTTGCTAGATAGAGAACTTGTAATATTTAACATTCATTGTTAATTTGATTGAATTTATAATAACCTAGAAGGCACACCACTAGGAGTTGATGAATGTTTCCAGGGAGGTTTAACTGATAGGTAAAACCCACATTGAACCTGGGTGGCATTATCCTGTGGGCTGGCATTCCTGAACTGAATAGAATAGAAAAAGGGGAANTCAGGTAGAGTACTAATGTTCATCTATCTCTGTTTTCTGACCAAAGAAACTGCATGATGAGCTGCCTCCTGCTCCTTCTACCTGATGCGTTGTTTGGGATGATTTACCTCAAAATTCTTTGATATGCCCAGACTAATATAAATGAGAATAAACAAACACAAGCCCATATATCAGGCTTGGCCAATTTGCATATGAAATGTCTTGACAGGAAGCAACTGATCAGGATGAGGACTGTTAGAATAGTTTTTGATTGAAGTAGACTTGATCAGTAGTACTGAAGGATTATGACTAGATGGGAACCGTTTACAGCCGCACTCCTCTGCATGAATCAAACAGTTAAGTTCAGCAGTTTGTGTCTATCATGGAAAACAAGGATGCTGGAGAACTAACTGGCTTATTTAAAGCCCAGGCAAAGTGTTGAGAGAGGCACTACATGATGTGGAAATAGCAAATAGCCATGGAAAGGTTGTGACCATGTGTGTCTTCTTATTAGCTATGTGAGCATTCGGTGGAATTTTATCTGAAGCCTGGTTTTATTACTATGTCACCACTTAGTGAGCTTCAAGGACCAGTCAGAGACATAATTCTCCCTGACTTTCACCACTATCAGCTACCAAATTCACATACATACACACTCATCAGATACTAAATTGGCTGCTTGCATTACATTAGTCCACATACACACAGTCCTATTTTACCAGTATTCATCTCAGATAAAGTCATAAGTGTCCCAAAATACAACTCAATAAAACTCTGACTCAAAAGATGATGAAATACAGTCTCACCTTTCCTCATCCATCCAGCTAATGTTCCATGCAATGTTCCCTCTGCTCTTAGCATGAGAAATCTCCAAGGAGTNTTATTCATATCCGAAGAGCTAACCATGATCACTCTTGCCTCTTTGCTAGAACAAGACATTATATGTTGTGCCTTCTGGACCTGGGGACACTCCTCAGCCATGACCTTCATGCCACTTGAATTAGAGCCGTGTTGCAGCAGGTGCCTCCAGTACTAATATAAAAGCATGGCATGGCTCCCTGACAAATCCACAGAGCAAGTCTGCCTCTACTCCTTCTTCCTCCCTTATTTCATTCACTACCCNATCACACACATATTGTGTTCTTGAAGGACCCTGCTCACACAGCTATGACAGGCAAAGTCACAGGCTGATGTTTTTTTCCCATTCACTTTTGAAGGTTAAAGGAAGATTCTCCCATGCTTCCCAGTCCTGTTGAAGCAGATCTCTGCTCATATGTTGTGAACCCTTCTGAAACAAGGTGATNGTGTACAAACATTCATTTCTTCTAGGCCGCTCTTGGTGGCCTCCAGTTGTTAGAAGTAGTTACTACAACTAGGGTCTAAAATGAAGAAAAAAAAATGTCCAACCAAGATCTCTTATTAAATGGTTTAGACAAAAGCATTTAACAGGAAAGAAGAAAGGCAATTCATGTAACCTGTCAGGTGAGCTCAGGTTCTTAAGTCCTACTCTCTGCCCACTCTGTACAACAGGCTCACCTCAGAGCCAACAAAATATCTNAGTGGAACTCAATTGGCCTTTCAACAAACATCAGGCAACCTAAGTTCCCCAAAACCATGGTTTTTCCTGAGCCATTTCTGGTTCACACATTGAAAAAACCCTAACTAAAATGTTTACCAGATGCTTATACTGTACCAGGTATGCAACATTCATTTTGTTTTGGTTTGGTGGTGCTGGGAACCGAACTCACAATTTCATGCAGGCTGAGCAAGGGCTCTCCCGTTGAGCTACACACTCAGTCAGTCACATTTTTTTAGCCCTCATTATTCAGCCATGAAAATCTATTTCTAGCATTTGTGACTCTGATTGGTATTGATTAAAGATCTTGCGAAGCTAAAGATAAGCAGCGAAGCACTTCTAACAGCCGCTGCTGGAAGTTGGAGCAGTGCAAATTCTTGTTGAAAGCACTGAGCAGGAGGAAGGTAAAATCAAACACATACATAGCTAACATCTCTTATGCTGGGGCACCCCACTTTATAAACCTAGGGTACAAAGGTTTTAGGGTACACTATTGCTTACTGCATTTCTTAAGAGGAAATATCACTGTTACTGATTGGAAGATACACCAGGCATNTAAAATGTCAAAATGTGAGAGCAGTAGTCTTCAGATTGAAGATACACTTGAAAGTAAACTCNAANACCATCCCCATAGGACAAGTGGGCTCTGTACTGAGCTATATGCGGACATGCCCTTGGTATTGTTTCTGTTACAGAGGNAAATAAGGTCTTTTCTCCACTTATCTTCCAACTCTCTGGACTCTGAGTCAGGTTTGGCCTCTTGTTCCTACTGTAACATCTATAAAGAAATTTCTCTCTGCAGAAATTCCATTTGGTTTGTTTTAATAACTTGAACTTCTAAGTCAGTATTTCTCAATTCATGGATTTATGAATTGTGTCAGCCTCAATTTGGTCACTTGTTAAAACCGAGTGCCCTCTTGTGCACTTGGCTCAACTGAGTCAGAATTCCTGTAAGTGGGGCGGAGTTTGCAACTGAACAAGCCCTCCAGACAATGTCCGAACATCTCAGGACTTAAGAACAAACTGCCCAAAGTAGAGAAAAACAGAGCAACTATAATGAAAATGTTTTTTGCCCAAAAGATAAAAAATAATTGCTGATTGGCCACGAATTTAGAAAAGCAATAATAAAATGAGAAAAGGTCTAGCTCGAGGCTCACAAGCCCACCTCCTCCTTCTGAAAACAAGCTGAACTTCATTCCCTAACTTTCGACATGCTACTGAGTTATGACCAGTGAAATGTGGGTAGGAAGTATGTTGGCTGCTTCTGAGGTCGGCCCCTAANTTGTCTTTGAGAACCTATGCAGCATCACTCTTTGTGGTGGTTTGAATGAAGAATGATCCCTATAGGCTTGGGTATTTAAAGACTTGGTCCCAGTTAGTTGCACTGTTTGAGGAGATGTTGCAGCCTTGCTGAGGGAAGTACATCACTGGGGTAGGCTTTGAAAGTTTGTAGCCTCCCCCCACTTCAAGTTCTCTCTCTCTGCTTTGAGTTTGCTGTTGAAGATGTGATCTCTCAGCTCCCTGCTCCTGTCCCCATACCTCCTGCTTGCTGTCCTGTCTTCCTGCCATGATGAACTCTTATCCTAAGATAAGACAAATGATGTCAGTGTGACTATANCTGGAATCAATGAAAACCCAAACAGCTGGGCACACCTGTGAGGTTNTCTTGATTGGATCATTTGAGGTTGGAAGAAACACCCTAAATCTGGGCCATACCTCCTGGTGGCAGTCCACATGGCTGGACATGGAAAAATGAAGCTTTTGCTTTTTGCCTGCTTGCCCTCACTCTCACTGGTAAGTTCATCTATGCTGTTTCTGAGGCATTGCTTCACTGGTATTAGAAACCACTTCTTCAGGATTCCAACAGTAGACTGAAGCATAAATCTAATTAATCTTATCACTAAAAATCAGGAGTCAAATATTGGGGTAAAGCTGAAAGACCAGAGAAACAGGGCAGCAGCCACTAGAGACCTCTTACTTCTACGAATCCTCAGATCAAATGGGGGGCCAAGATCCTATCTCCACCTGCTTTATATTCCTGTCTCCACCTCCTGAGTGCTGAGATCAAAGGCATGAGCCTCCCAAGTGCTGGAGTCAAAGGTGTGAGCCTCCCAAGTGCTGGGATTAAAGGTATGAGNCACTGCCACCTGGCCTCTATGGTTAACTAGTGGATAGCTCCGACCTCTGATCTCCAGGCAAACTTTGTCAGAACACAAACAAAATATCACACAACAGTCGACTAAAGACCAGCAGCTGTCTAAGAATCCTCCAAGACTCCAGCACCAGATTTGGACTGCTGAGACACTCAGTGTAATAGACTGAACAACTACAAGATTCTTGGCCTTTTCATCAGGAGACAGTCATGGTTGGATTACCAAGCCTATGGATTTTAAGCCACTCAAATAAATTACATATATATATATATATATATATATATGTATGTATGTGTGTGTGTATACACATACAATACACACACATGCATATTATTTATATATACAGATTTCTTTCTTCACAAGAGCTGGAGATGTTACTCAGTGTTAGAGTTCTTGCCTTGCACATGCAAGGCCCTGAGTTTGGTCTCAGCACTGCCAGTGGGAAAAGGTTTCCTTTGACCACCTTTGCTTTTCAGCCCTGAGAACTTACAAGATCTGGCTGCTTCTTAGTGAATAGCATATGGGAAGNTCAAATAGAGAGAGATTTTGACTAGATGAGAAGAGAGAAAGGCTTGTTGGCCAAGACTGCTACCACATGAAAAGCAAGAAGAAGATGCTCCAATATGGACGAGCCATGTGGGATATGCTTCAGGTCTCAGACTATTGAGCTTCTATAATGAAATGCCTCAGGCTGGATCATTTAAGGCAAAAGCAATACACTGCTCACAATTTGGGAGACTGTCAAGCCCAATGTCAAGGCACTGTCATAGTCTTNGTCTGGTGGGGGCCTGGTCTTCATTGTTGGTGCTTTCAGTGTGGTCTCACATGATAGAGAGAGCAGGGAAGCTCCTCAGTTCTCTTTTATAGACTCGCTAATTCTATGAGGCACTCCACCCACATGACCTAGTCACATCCCAAAGGCCCCGCCTCCTAACACTATCACATTGAGGATTAGATTTCAGCATATGAGCTGTAGAAGGACACAAACATTTAGACTGTGGCACTCAGACATGTCCCTCTGTAGTGTGCTGGTGGGTACACTTGTTCCCACTTATGTCTCACTCAAGAAATGCNCTTGCTCCAGAGACTCCCATGATAAACCATGAAAATTATTTATCGAAAGTACAACATGCCAGATAGTGAAAGGAAAGGTGTTATTTGTCCTCTGGGGAAAAATCGAGAATGATCTTGAAAATCTTCACACAGCTTGACCAAAGAATTCAAGGGTGTCACAAAGAATAGCATGTGTTCCAAAAAGAAAGAGAGAAAGTAAAAATGAAGAGGGAGCATAATGTATAAGGCCTCTAATGAGATGAAGTCTGGAAGAAAGGCTGTGGGGAGAAAGGATGTTCCCTTCGCTGGAGCCCACCTGGTGGGCACAGTCTTGTGTAGGTCATTTATTTCTCTGCCAATGATACAGCCTCATTCAGATCGATTGGTGTCAAGAGGCAAGGACATAAGAGTTGAATATTTTGAACACCCTCTTAAATAAGGAAGACATGTATGCAGAAAGAATTCAGAGTACCTGATTCAGTCTTTGCAGAACTGGGGACACTTGGAAGTGATTTAGACACTGGAGGAGGCTGGGATAGTGTTCAGGCAGTGTGACAGGGCTCTGGGAAGCTGTTGTCATCTGTGACCATCCTTTCCATTGTGGTCTTCGAGATGTTCTCAACCCATAAGAGGTGAAAGAGTCCTGGAGCCAGCATCACTACCAAATGCAGACCAGGCAGAAATTTGGAGGTTTGTGGCATGCAGGCTTCTTGGCTTTCAAATATTGCAGCCATGCAGCTGCTCTATTGAAGCCAAATGGTTTGATGCTGACTGCTGTTCAGAGTTCCTAGAAAGTGACCTCTAGTAGCAGTTAAGGCCTGGGAACAGGGATTCTTTGGGAAAGGCCCCAGTCGCCAAACTGTGCCAAGAATTGGCAGTGATGAGTAATAGATGGAAAGCATTAGTTTCTTTCTCTTTATTTCCACATCATTTGCCCATTTCCCCAACACCATGTGTTGAATAACCTACCTTTTAACTACTGATTCAGAATGCCAACTTCCTGATGGCACANGGCCTAATGTGTTCCTGGATCTATTACTGGGCTTTGTACTCGGTTCCTTTTAATTCTCTGTGAAGTACAGAGTTTGAAACATATCTTTCAAATCAAACTAATTAATTACACCATTCAGATCTTCAACCTCCTTATTTCTTTTCCACTATTCGTCTGTCAAAGGTTTAAGGAGGTATAATGGGTTTCTCAGCACATTCTAATNCTGTCAATTTCTCTATGAATATCAAATATTTTGCTTTTACAGATTTTGATGCAACATTATTCTCCAGATAAAAGTTTGTGTCAGTAAATACTCACTGCAAATTGTAAGTTTTAGCAAAACAAAACGTGGCTTTCAGTTTTGAAAATCATAGAGAAGAGGTAGCTTGGTTTCTGCCTCGTCTCAGAGTCATTTCATAACTCCAGAGGGAAACTCGAATCTGAATCTTATCTGTGATCAGATCAGGAGATTCCACAGCCCTCAACAGCAGTCAGTGGAGAGGGAGGCAAACATATGAATATTAGATGGCTTAGTGATGGAAGAAGTTTAAACTCATTACAGCAGAGGAGGAAAGTGTCCAAAGCAGACCCTGCGTCCAGCTGAGTGAACTCCAGAAAGTCTAGGAATCGATCAAGATAGCACAAAGTGCACAAAAACCAGATCCAGTGCCCTCTGCGCTGCCTTCACTATCCGGGACAATCAGGAAATAACTGGCAATATAAAAAGAGACAAAACACTTTAAAATATTATACCAGAGTGCCTTGAAACTGACGCTAAGGGTTGAGTAAGGTCAACATGAGATACAGGACTCAAATCAGAGGAATTGGCTAAAATAGTACCTGTCAAGTAACGGGAACAGTGACCTACTTCATAGTTCTTGGTGGAAAGCTGGAGAGAGTGAGCATCCATATCCCCCTACCTGCACTGACACTTGAGTTCAGAGGAAAAGCTAACTGTTNTACATTTGTCATATCGTGAAGTCCACCAAGTCNGATTGTTGCTTCAGATTCTTAAAGGTAAATGGAATCACACGAACTGAGAGCCAATACTATGTCTCTGAAGAAACCTGTGCTGGCTAATTTTATGTCAATTTGATATAAACTATAGCCATATGAGAAGAGAGACCCTCAACTGAGAAAATGCCTCTGTAAGAGGGGCTTTAGGCAAGCCTGTAGAACATTTTCTTAGTTGGTGATTGATGTGGGAGAGTCCAGCCCATTGTGGCTGGTNCCACTCTGAGCTGGTGGTCCTGGGTTCTATAAGAAGGCAGGCTGAGCAAGCCGTGAGGATCAAGCTAATAAGCAGCATTCCTCCATGGCTTCTGAATAAGTTCCTGCCTCCAGATTCCTGCCTTGTTTGAGTCTTAGGATCCTTCAGTGTACTGTGACTTGGGATATGTAAGCTAAGTGAAGNCTTTCCTCCCCAGCTTGCTTTTGGTCATGGTGTTTCATCATAACAATAGTACCCTAACTAAGACAGCTCCTTATCTGAAGAATAAAAGCAAAAGAAAAACGGGCAAAGTGCAGAGACAGGGTAAACTTTAAAGAAAATATAATTAATATCCTCAGAGATGATGAAANACGGTTCATCTGAGAAACAAACGTAAGATTTTGTTTGTAAGATGGGGACTGAAAGGGAACAGGAAACAGATTGGAAAATTAAAAACTAAATTACCATAATTTAAAGTGTAACCAAGAGTTTGAAAATCACAAGTTGAAAATCTTTAAGAAATTATAACAAAATAATAAAGAAATGGATGAGGATAGACTCCATCTGCTAAGTTCATCTTTGTTATAGAAAATTCAAATTAAGGAAATGTAGGAGAACACACAGAGNTATAAATTCAAATTAGTTAAATGATACAGGACTCCAGTTGAAGTATTAACCCAGTGCCCAGCAAATGAGTAAGACGTGTACATCAGTACACACACTAGTAAGGCTGTGGTCCTGGAGGTCGGTTCTTGAAGTAGGTCACTTTACATATCCATTTGACTGTCCACATAGCCAGTGCAACCTTGTTTCTAGCTTATATGTTAAAGGTTCAGTCCCAGCTTGGTGCTACTGGAAAGAGAGAGAACCTCTAAGAGGTGGGCTAAGGATTCGTGTCTTTGAATCATTGGGGGATGTGCTTAATGGATGGTTATGGGAATGTCTCTCCTCTCCTGGGCTTTGCTTATGTCCTGGCCATGAGGACAGTAGCCTCCTCCACATGCTCCCTGCTGTGATGTGTTGCCTTCACCACAGACCTGAAAGCAAAAGAGCCAACAGCCATGTGCTGAATTCTCTGAAACTGTGAGCCAATC
>LZPO01035684.1:0-13873 GCA_001675575.1 Neotoma lepida | reverse complement strand
CACACACACACACACACACACACACACACACACAATGTAATTTTAAAACTACAACAAATAAACAAACAAACAAACAACAGACAATAAGCCTTGGCCAACATTATGAAAAGCCAACATTGCTGACCAAGAGCTGTCAGTTTATGTACATAACTTTAAACATGTCAGAACCAANNAAGGGGCTGGAGAGATGGCTCAGTGGTTAAGATCACTGACTGCTCTTCCAGAGGACTCTGGTTCGATTTCCCAGCACCCATACAGTGGCTCATAATCATCTGTTACTACAATATAGGGTGTCTGACACCCTGTTTCATGGGCACCAAGTGTGCACATGATGCACAGACATACATTCAGGCAAAATACTCATATACATATTCATGAAATTAAATTATATTAAAAATAAACAGATAAGAATTAGAAATGTTGCCTCCAGGATATTGGATGGGGTGACTGTCAAGGAAATACATTTTATTAGGTCTTTGACAGAGAGACTTAAATGCATTTATTTTCTTCTTGCTGTGAATGAAGGCTGGAAAGGTCAAGATGAGGGTTCTAGATGATTTGGTGTCTGGTGAGGGTGTTTGTCCTTCTTTGCCGCAGGCCTGCTTTCTATGTCCTTACGCGGCAGAGGAGGATGGCACTCTGGTTTCTTTCTATAAGGGAATTAACATTAATATGGAGACATGTTCTTAAGGTTCCATCTAAACAAAATTACCTTTTAAAGTCTGCATTTCCAAATGCTATTACATTGGGAAGTTAGGGATTCAGTGTGAATGGGGAGGGTGGGATACAACATACAGGGAATAACAGAAGACTTCATACAACTCTTTTTTTTAGATTACACACTTACACGTTTGTTGGCTAAATTTAAAATTCATTGAAAAAAAAACCAGACTTTTACGTTAATGCTTTCCTGAAAAATATTTTTCATAAAATATATTTTGATCATGTTTTCCCCTCTCCCCCAATTCCTCTCAGATCTTCCTTAACTTTATACCCACTCAACTTTATATTCTTTTACTATTTTTAAAACAAACTAAAACAAAAACAAAACAAAATTTAAAAAAACCAAAGCAAACAAACAAAAAAACTAAAAAAATAAAAACAGAAATCAAAATAAACAAGCAAAGAACCAATGGGACCAAAAATTGCCCAAAGAAAGCAAAATGGGACAAAAAGTCAATGAAATGCCCTTGAATTTGTTCTGTGATGACCACCTACTCCTGGTCACNGGGCCTGCTTGTAAATGTGATGGATATACCCAATATCATTGGAGAACACTGATATTTACTTTGCCAGTGAGTATCAGTTGTAGATCACTTCTTGGTTAGGTGTGGGAGCCCGTGTATGCTTCCTCCTCTCAGTGCTGGGACTCTGCCTGGCTTGAGCCTTGTGCAGGCTCTGTGCCTGCTGCCACAGTCTTTGGGAGTNTTTATGTGCGTCAATCTTGCTGTACCTGGAAGACACTGTTTCCTTGAAGTCATCGATTGCCTACAGTTCTTACAGTCTTCCCACCTCCTCTTCCACATAGATCCTTCATCCTTGAAGGGAGAGTTTTGATGAAGACTTAGATTTAGGAGTGAGTGCTCCAAAGTCTTTCACTCTCTGCCCTTTGTTCAATTGTGGGTGTCTATGCTGATTCTCATCTACTGCAAAAAAGAAGCTTAGCTGATGAGGGCAGAGCAAGGCACTGGTTTATGGGTATAGTAATATGTCATTAGGAGTCATTTTATTGCTGTATTCCTTTAGCAGAATTAAAAGTATTGGGTTTTCCCAAAGATTCATGGCCTATCTAGTCTTAGGTTCTTGGTCACTTCAACAATGCCAGATATGAGTTCCATCTCCTAGAGTGGGCCTAAAATCCAATCAGAAAGTAGTTGGTTTCTCCCGTAACATTTGTGGCACTATTGCACCAGTGTATCCTGCTGGCGGGCCACTANTGTAGATCACAGGTTTTGTGTCTGGTAGATATTAATTATTGTCTTTCTCATCCAGTAGTATGCAGAATACCTTCCAGCACCATGAAAGCTAGTCAATAGGGGGTGAAGCTTCTAGTTAGGCACCAGCTCAATTTTTCTGTGATGACATAAGTAAATATCGTCTTCAACTATAGGGCCTTACCATCAGGTTATGGAGAGCAACCAATAGTCTTGGCAATAGCCTGGTTTGAAGAAACAGACATTTTAAAATTTTTATTTATTCTCTCATATATTACATCCTGACCTCAGTTTCCCGTCCCTTCTCTCCTCCTAGCCCCTCCTCCCTCCCTTTACTCATCCTCCATTTCCCTTCAGGAAAGGGCAGGCCTCTCAGGGTTATCAACCAAACGTGGCATATTAAGTTGCAATAAGACTAGGCACCTGCCCTCATATTAAGGCTGGATGAGGCAACCAGTAGAAGGAAAGGGGTCCCCAAAGCAGGNAAAAGTGTCAGAGAGGCCCTCCCTGACTCCCTTTGTTAAAGAGTCCCACAAGAAGACCAAGCTATACAACCATGACATATATGCAGAGAGCCGAGGTTAGACCCATGCAGGCTCCCTGACTGCTGGTTCAGTCTCAGTGAGCCCTTATGAGCCCTGCTTAGTTGATTCTGAGAGGTTTTTTGTGGTGTCCTTGACCCTCTGGCTCCTACAATCCTTCCTTCTCTTCTTCTGGAGGATTCACCGAGTTCTGTCTAACGTTTGGCTGTGGGTCCCTGCAACTGTTTCTGTCATCTGCTGGATGGAGCCTCTCTGACGATGATTATGCCAGGCTCCTGTCTATGAGTATAGTAGAATATCATTAGGAACATTTCATCTACTTTTTTTTCCCCCAGTTGTGTTTGGTTCTATCCTAGGTCTCCGAGCCATCTGGCCTCTGGTACCTGGTCCTCCAAGCAGTATGGGGGTGGGCTCTCTCTTGTGGCAAGGTTCAGCTTGAGTGCTGAACCAGTCATTGGTTGACCACTCCCACAATTTCTGTGCTAACTTTACCTCAGCACATATTGCAGGCAAAACAAATTGTAGTCGAAGGTTTTGTGGCTGGGTTGGTGTCCCAGTCCTTCTACTGGAAATCTTTCCTGGTTATAGGAGATGGCCTCTCCAGGCTCCATATCCCCCACTACTAGGAGTCTTAGCTAGGGTTACCCTAATAGATTCCTGGAAGTTTTCATTGCACTAGGTTTCTACTTTGCCCCTGAACTGCCCCCCAATTCCAGTTGCCTCTCCCAGTACTATCTCCCTCCATGCCCCCCTCCAACCTGATCCCTCCTCTCCCGTCCCCACCCACCTCCACTCTAGCCTTAGTATCTATTCTAGTTCCCCCCTTGTGGAGATTCATGAGTCCCTCCTTGAGCCCTTCTTGTTACTTGGCCTCTCNGAGTCTGAATTGTGGCATGACTATCNTTTACTTTACAGTTAATATCCACATGTAAGTTAAGAAGCAGGCTTTTGACTCNTACAAAGTCTTTCACTTTGGATTTATACATTGTGTTTTCTTAACATAAGCTCCGTGTTCTATAGTTTTCCTCTGAACACTTCAGCTGTGTCCTTGTCTCTACTTTTATCTTAATCTCCTTAGATCTTTCTGTGTTGGGTCTGTAAATTGCAGATAGAACACACACAGGTTTAGAGTTTGACCTAATCTGAAATTCTGCCTTTTCCCGAGGAACCATGATGTGTTTGCTTTACTGATAGGAACATTATGTTTGATCTTTCTTCTGTTATCTTTTTATGCTTTTNTATCTTTTTAAAAAAAATTCTTTGCTTTTGGACTTTTGATAAACGCATTTTGAAAGGCATGCCATCTTTTAGTCCTACTGATTTTTATCACTAATTTTTTTTAAAATGCCATTTAGAAGGAATTTCTTGAAATATATTCCCTTATCAGACTCAGAATTGAAACATAAATCCAATTTGCACATTTGAAACAAAGCATGGCTTGTGCTGTCTGCCTCCCTTTCTCTCTGAGCTCTTCTCTATCAAGATCTACATGTACTCTCCTTTCACAACTTACATTTGATATATTTTTATTAATTATTTGAGAATTTCATACATTGTATTTTAGTAACAGTCACCTCTTCCCTTGCTCCTCTTGGATCCATCTCCTACGCTACATCCTATCCAGCTTCATGTCCTAATTTTTAAAAACCTNTATTGAGTCCTGTTAATTCTTAGGTGTGTTGCTGTTATTGGAACTTGTTAGACTTACCAGAACCCACACCCTTATAGAGAACTAACTTTTCTTCTGGATTGCTATCAGTTACGAATAGCTCCTCAGCTCGCAGTGGATCTTCATGCCCACACCCCCCTCCATGCTGGAATTTTTGTCTGGCTTGAGTTTGCATGGGTCTTGTGTGTGTAATGGCAACCTCTGTGGGTTCATTTTAGCTCACAACTTATCTTTGAGATTTTACACTTTATCAACTCATTTATCTAGTCTTTNTTTTTTCCCAAAAAGGATTGGCATGTGGATCTCACAAATAACAAAATCTATAATGTTCAAGTGTCACATAAAATATTGTAATAGTGTCACATAATCTACATATGTGATCCTGTATACTTAAAGTTATGTCTAGATTACTCATGGTATATAATAAAGTGCAGTTGTTCTGTAAAATAGCTATGTTGTGTTTAGAGATCATGGGGNAAAAAGATCTCTTCGCACTCAACACGAATGCAATTTTTCTTCAAGTATTTTCAACATGCAATTGGTTGATTTTACAGATGCTGAATCTACAGCTATGACAGTTGGTGACTGTACTTCTGTCCATGTAACCGAGCCTGCTCCATACCTGTCCTAAATGGCAGGATGGGGTTTCTCAGTGTAACCTAGAGAGAACCACTGCCCTGCTTTCCGGATCTGAAGGCCCTGTGTTCCCAGAAGAAGATGGGCAGGGGCATGCCCAGGGAATGTGTACTGGGGAAGGTATTAGAGAAACACCAGCCTGTACTGGTTTCTGAAGAAGATCCCCTGGTGGTGGGGATAGTTGAGCATTGTGTTGATCGCTCTGTCTAAAGAGCAGGGATGGCATTCTAGGCATAGAGAAGAATGTGGAAAGACAGAGCAAGAGGAAGTACAAACAGCTCGGTGTTGCAGGAACTTGGCTCCTGGTATGAAAACAAAAGGGGCAGAGGGACGANGTGGACCATTCTACAAGATTGGGAATGTCCCCGAAAGTCACTCTGAAGAAAGCTCCTGCTGAGAAGCTATGAGAAGGATGNGAACGGTGGTGGCTGAGGCGTAAGAATGAGGATGGAGATACAACAAGCTCTGAACAGTACTTAGGACATCTATAACAAAAGTGACTAAAGTGAAGAGCGAGCAAGAGGAAAACAAGCAGAGGGTGGAGACCTCTGGGCTGTTTCCTTGGACAGACAGGAGACTCCCCTCATGAACTACCTCGAACTCATCCACTCTGTTTCTCTCTCCAAATGAAGTCCCACTAGAGATGACACTGTGAAGAAATAGCTCTGAAGTCTCATTGGCCACAGCTAAAGTGGAAATGATTTGTAATAGTTGGATACTGGATAAGCAATGGTTCCTTAGCTCCTGTCTGAGCTTTGCAGACCAGAGTGATATGTTCAACATTAGAGATGTGGCTGAATGGTCAATAGCCAGGGACAAGCAAACTTCTTAACGTGGCTTGGTCATCATCCCATGGGGTTGGATATTCTATTTTGTTGTGGAATAATCTTTTTGTATGCTGTGAAGATGTGTAACTCAGATTGGTTTAATAAAAAGCTGAATGGCCAATAGCTAGGCAGGATTTGGGGGGCAGAGAGAATACTGGGAAGAAGAAGGGCAGAGACCTGGAGAGTCACCAGCTAGACATGGAGGAAGCAGGAAGGCAGCATGGGCAGTACAGAGTAAAGGTAATAAAGCCATGAAGCAGAACGTAAATTAATAGAAATGGGTTAATTTGTTATAAGAACTAGTTAGAAACAAGCCTAAGCTATCGACTGAGCTTTCATAATAAAGAAGAAGTCTCTGTGTGGTTATTTGGGAGCTGGCTGGGGGGACAGAAAAAGTCTGACTACTCTATTTCTTTTCATTCTTTTTTCCCTTTGAATTTAACTTCTGGAAGTTTTGAGTGACATCTTCTCAAGTTCATTCATTCTTTTCTCCTCTTTTGAGTTCCTAATGACTATATGATGCTTTTTGGTTCTGGCTTTCCTTTTGATTTTCTGGAGTTTCCATCTCTCTCTTTTATGANCCATCTGTTCTTGCATGCTGTTTGCTTCTTCATTAGAGTCCTTAGTATGTCAATCACAGTCATTTTAAATCCCCAGTCTCATTCCAATATCTTTGCCATATTTGATTCTGAGCCTTGTTCTTTCTCTTTAAATTGTCTTTTTTTATTTTGCAGTAAGCCTTGAATTTTCTTTTCCCAACTGAAGTACTAGGGATTAACTCAGGACATTGTACATGCTAGGCAAGTGTCCTACCCCTGAGCTAGGCTCCTGGCCCCTTAGTCTTGTTTTTTTTTGTTTTGTTTTGTTTTGTTTTTTTAATTGTAAGCCAGACAAGGTGGACTGGGTAGAAAGAGCTTGATGCTAATCCCCATTGCTCATGGGCTTTGCTCCAGTAAGGGGCGCTCTCCATCTGTCTCTTTGTCTCTTTCACCTGGGAGANAGCAACTTTCTGATGATCTGAGAAGAGTTGTTGGTTTCTAGTTTGGTCAGCTTTTTCTTGTGGTGTGGGTGGGAAAGATGACTTCAAAGCTCTTTATAGGCCGCACTAAAAAGCTAAATAAGGCTTTTTATTTAGAGTTTCACTCCCAGGAGTTTATAAACTTTCTTTGGGTTTTAGAATTTTGGAATGAAAGCTTTTAATCACTCTTGTTTTATTGCTTACAATNATGATAAACAAGAGCTAGACTCTTGTGTTCACGAGAGTGTTTGCTGAGAGCCAATCCTGCTCTTATAGACCTACAGTAGTCACAGGATCNTCCCTCNTGNTTTACAAATAAAAATGTCTAAATTCAAGAANGTAAAGTGACGTTCTCAAGATCACACAGCCAATGACAGACCCAGAGCCTGAGTCGAAGAACCCTGAGTCAGTTCGGTATTCCTCCAAAGGACTTTGTGTGTCCCTNGTCTATGCTCCCNAGGACCATGAGGTCCTATGATCTTCATTCATAGACCGAATGGTCNCCACAGCAAATAATTTGGAAGAAGGATGGAGAGGGCTTTGTTGGGAGTTGTGATGCTGGAAGGAAATGCCAGGGTGATTTGGAGTCAGGAAGAAGCACCCTGATTGCACTAGGATGTATTTTCCTAGGAAAGGGGGAGTTGGAGGCTGTAGGAATATGAGTTGCCTTCCTCACTCCCTGGAGTTCCTTCTGAACCCTGTCGGGATCCAGCATTGTCTGCACACTGATGCCCTCTAGTGGTTTGAAGAAAGTTTTTTTTTTTTTCCCTCCAACCTCAACTCTACAAGAAACTTCCAAGATTGAGTCCCTACAAGGGACTGGGAAATTGTCCATCCTCCATCCTTGTCCTCTGGCTCAGAGGCTTGTCTACCCGGGCCTTTTTTTTTCTGCAGACACACCCTTTAACTTCTTTTTATTCTGCAATCCAAAGACATTTAAAATGACGAGTACAGCAAAGCTTTGCCCATATGGAGAAACATGTGCACCGAGGCCTGAGCATGGGAGGAGGGCACCAGGCAAGTACACAGCACACTGGGATGTGTATGCACAACTACAAACACTTCTGAGGGAGGAAGGTTTTTGTGAACCCAAAGGGTGTAGTAATAAAATTTGGGATTTCCTTTTGACAAACACTATACAAAAGTACAAATATAAAATGAGGTACAGAGCCTTGGAAGGGCCCTCCTCACCAGCTCCAAAGTGAATAATTTTCCTGCATACCCATCTTGTGCACACACAGAGAAGAGGTGNTGGTAGAGGCTGGCATTTATTTTAATTTTTAATATCACTCNTGGAACTCTATACCTGATGGGAATGAAGTCACCTTGGAAAGCCACACACTTATTCCTGTAATGCTGCTGCTGCTCAGAATATGTGGACTTGACTCTTGGAATTGACTTCAGATTCTACAGAATATTCCTTGAAGTACCACTAATAGTGGCAACTTTTATCAGTTAGGTGCAGACTCTTTTTTTTTTCCAAGCCCACACAGAGTGGATACTGATAAGTTTGGCCATAAGTGTTCAGATTGGATGTGCTATTTTTGGTCCAGAATCATTTTTAAAGCCATCAAACTTTCTTATGCCTGCCTTTGTTGCTTCTATATTATTCTGTGAAGATGTTTCCTTGAAAAGAAACACCAAAAGATTTCTATCAATGAAAAAAATCATTTGCATTTAGTGTTCGAGAGGTCATCATAAGAAAGGGCTTTGCCAGTGGTTCTCAGCCTGTGGGTCATGACCCCTTTGAGGTCAAATATCAGATATTCTGCATATCAGATACTTACACTATGATTCNTAACAGTATCAAAATTACAGTTACGANGTAGCAATGAAATAATTTTATNGTTGGGGGTCACCACAACATGAGGAGCTGTGTTAAAGTGACGCAGCATCAGGGAGGTTGAGAACCACTGGGCTTTACANTCCTCCAATAAGGACAACTGATCAGGGTTCCACCGCTGAGCTCTGAAACCTGAGCATATGGGGGCCAGGGTGACAGCTCTCAANTCACAGCCAAGTGTATCAGGGACATCAGGAAGGATTCATTCCCAGCAGGGCTGTCTTCAGTGACCAGCTTCTCACCAGGCACCCCAAGACTTCCAAAACAATTATGTATTACAAGAAAGTCTGAGATGTTTCCACCAAACCTTCTCTCCTTCTGTCCTCTATTCAAGGTCAAACTTATCCCATGGTTTAATGGTTCTCCCAGCTTGCCTGGTTCCTTCATTATTTTTTTCTTTCCTAGGTATTTTCTCAAAAAACTCCTATGCATTTAGTCCTACCTTGGTTTTTGCTTCTTGCNGAATCTGGTTGTTTTCCATCATTGGCACTTTCAAGAATGTCATTGGTTTTGCTTTCTCCACTGTCCATGTACCTGTAATAGAGTCAGGCTCCATTTCTTTACTTTTCAGTGTTGATGTTTTCAGGTTTCAATCCTAGCTCAATTTTTCTGCTTCATTCCTAGGGAACAGAAAAATTCTGGGTGCTTCTTCCATGGAATCACAAGAAACTTCAAGTGCTACAAAGCCCCTGTCTACGAATTGCCCTGGAGCTACCCCTCCGCCACCACTGAAACTTGGGCCCAGTTTGCAATATTCTGTGTCATTTTGGACCTGGTTTGAACTCTTCGATCTTGTAAATGATGCATTTCCCATACTCAGTGAGAGTGGGACATCATAGAATCAGAGGCAAAGTCCCAGAAGTGGTCTGGCTATCGCGGGAAGATGGCCACAGGAGTAATTAATTATCATTAGTCGTTAAAGACTGGAACTGGTAACGATCCTTTTCACTCTCAGTTGCTGTANGAAAATGCTTCCACAAGAAGACACATTTCTAGAGGAAGACTGAAATCATAGCAAACTCGGCTCTTAATGAAAGCCTTCTTTGGCTTCTTCCTCATAGGGTTCCCATGTGACCTCTGAGAGGTGAGAGAGGAGTACAAGGTGGGGAGAGAAGAGGAGTGACCATGCTATGGCCTCTCTTGTCCTGACAGATTCCATCACAGGTGCCCCACTCCCATGGGCTCATCTAACCCTAATTCCCTCCCAAAGGTGTCACTTCCACAGAGCATCGCTCTGAGAGTTAGGCCCCACAGATAAACTTGCAGGGATACAGCTCTTCTGTCTGTGCTCGCTACTTATGTCCACAGTGTCGTCTCTGTGGAAAAGTCCTCTCTCCTTAACGTGCCAGAATACCTGAATGAAACAAGAGAGGAAGGAGTCTGTCCACATGGTAGGGAGCATGGCAGAGCAGAACAGTTCATATGCTGACAGCCAGGAAGGAGACAAGGCATGGCCTCTAGGGAGATGCACTCAGTGACCTCTTTGCTCCAAACAGGCAAGAAGTCCCAGTGCCTCTTAAGGACCTATTTAGACTTTTATCCATCAGAAGGTTAAACTATCCATTGGGTCAAAGCTCTCACTGTCTCCTCCCTCAGGAGGGCAACCAGAGGTGTGCTGAAGGAGCTGAAGACCAAGGCTAAACATTGCAAACACCTGCCTTGTCATTTGAAGGGATCACTGGATCTGCTGTCTCTTCTCTTCCCTCANGCTATGAGCATGATGACACTCAGAAAATCTAGCACTACCTACCTACTCCCCACACACTGCTATAACATAAAAGAAGCCCGAGAGGGAGAGGAGGTGGCATTTTGGAGGAATGTCATGTTCACAAAAAGCAGATCTTTTCTTTTCTCCCCACCGTGGAGGGAGGGAAGTGTCAANAGATTTAACTCTGGAGGGAGCAGCACCTTCGAATCAGGAAGCCACTTCAGTAGGACCCCGAGACAAGACGTGATGGGAAGATAGCCTTCATGGGTCCTAAGGAATGAATCCAGAGTAATGTGCAGTGGGGTCATCCCTGGTAAAAACACTAGTNAACACCCACTGTGAAATAACCAGCATTCAAGACGGGCATAGTAGTATATCCCTTTAATCTCAGCACTCAGGAGGCAGAGGCAAGTGGCTGTCTGTGAGTTTGAGGCCAGCCTGGTCTACACNGTGTGTTCCAGGACAGCCAGGACTACATAGAGAGAATCTGGGGTGGGGGTGGGGGGTCGAGGGGGGAAGAAATAACCAGCATTCTTAGAAGACTGACAACAGTGTGTCTGGAAAGTTGACAGACAGAGAGAATGATGTCATCTGACTACTCAGTATTATAAAAGAAACAAAAACTGACAGAAATTAATGAGACACATGCCGTCCCTTTTCCCTCCTTTCAGCCCCAACATCAGCATGGTATGTAACAGCTCTGTATTCCAAGCCACTAACTCCAAGTCTGGCCTTTGTATTGGGGTAGAGATAGCTTGGGGTTATAGAAGAAGAATTGTAAAGGACTGTGAAGTTAGGATTTTAAAATATAAACAATTGAGGCCAAGAAGAAACAGGTGTTTGTGCCCATTCTGAATTTCAGGTAGANAGGAAGCCTGAGGNAGAAGGGACCATAGCTGCAAAGGCTGTTTGAGTTTGCTAGCCACTTCCCTCTTCCTGACAGCCCAGACAATGACTTTGATTTGAATCTTCTGTGGCTCCCACAGAACTTTCAGGAGTGTAGTGTCTGGAGTAGATCAGGGTATAGTCTACTGGAAGAAGGAATAGCAGAAGGACCCTCATAAAAGTCCTGGTAACATTAGCCTCTAGAACATCTCTGAACTGTTTGTGGAGAGCATTGCTAACGCTGCCCACTGCTGTGATCAACAAAAAAGGAGAAAGAAGCTCCCAAGGAGAGATCTGGCTAATACAACAGATGCTATGGATGAATTCACTTTTCTGGAGGCACCTTGGATGGATTTCTGAGCTTGGGTGGTTTTGTGAGCCTTCGCTGTCTCCTTCAGCTAACCCCTTGGCAGGCCTCAGCTCTGAAGAAGAGCTCTGAAGCAGGGCTCTAAAGGAGGGCAACACACACAGTCTTTCTGTTCTACTTGTGCTCAAGTTAGAAGAAGCACAGGTGTCATCTGACAGCTTTTATCCACAAGGCCTTCCATTGCTCGAGTCTGTCTTCCATTTGAGGCATAGCTGCTAACTAGATGTAGCTGCTGCTGTTTGGGGACAGAGATGAAGAGACCATTTGGGAGTGGTGGCTTAACGATTAAGGGAGACCAGAATAGAGGTCAGCTTCATTCAAGCGTGTTTTATAGTCCCATGTTTGTTCTTGTTCTACAGCTGGGGAGCCACTGTGGCGTGGCTCAAACCGTCCCAATTTTTCCCGCCAGCCACACGAAGTCAGTCTTTTCATTAATTCTGCTCTTTGTCACTGGACTATGGGTCCAGAGCTTCTAGAATACCACTTTTCCTTAGGAGTTCAAATCAGAATGGTCCCATAATGGAAAGCTAGTTATACAAGTCAAGTTGGTTCTTCCAAAAAGTTTTATTGACATGTAACTCATATGTCGGATAGAATTAGAAGTGTACAGTTTAGTGAGTTTGTATATTCACAGATAGGTGCAACTATTAATATAGTGAATTTTAAAAACATTTTCATTTGAATAGATTCATATGAGTCTTCTCTATATGACTTTTTAAATTGAGATAATGTTATTTAAATTTTATTTATGCCATAGCACGNATTGTACATACCTCCTTTGAATTGTGCTAAAATATAAAACGGCTTTAACAAAATAAAATAACACTATACCTAAAGGAAAGAGTGTAACATGGATCTAATAGATGAAACTGAGCACAGAGTCATGGAGTTCACCTATGGACTCATGAAGAAACTTTATTGTAAAGTATGGCATGAGTGTGGGTAGCTGACTAATAATATAATAGCAGAAACTGAAAAAACAAGATGGCTTTGTGGTTCTGTTCTAGGGAGCTGATGTCTTTTAAATCACCTATGTGTAGTTTTCTGTAAGTGCAAAACCATTTCAAAGGCACCGAATAAGCATTGCCTTTTATTTGATGCCCCCCCATACACAATTACTCACTTTCCCATTTTTAGACCAGGTTTGTTTAGATTCCGTCCATCATCTCCACCCTCCGCTCATGTTCACATTGTTCTCTCCACCTGGAGTGTCAATCCTCCCACTCCATCTCCAGTCTCTCAATTTCAAATCTTTCCTGACTAGGAAAACAAAACTATCCTTTCCCTTCTGACTCTGGGGAAGAGAATGGCCCCTGGCTAAGAATTTAATCTAGTGCTTTCAAAGAAGTAATTACAAAGCCTCTGTTAGGTCTTTGTGTAGTCATGAGAGCAGTTCTTAAGAGGCATAAAGCTGGAAAATGGGCCTATTTCTTATTTCAACAGACCCTAGGGGTCTCCATCAGAACGGGTGAGGGCTCTTGCATTGTTCAAAGATGCATTACATGAAGTGTTAATTATACACAGGTGGGAGACATTGGAAACTATGGGCACATTAAGGAAATCCTTCTCTTCTACTTTATGAATTTAGAATGTAATATCTCTGATAATTAATATTGGTCCTTGGGAGGGGTGTGTGTGTGTGTGTGTGTGTGTGTGTGTGTGTGTGTGTGTGATCATAACAAATCTCATAGCTCTTCAGTGAGTAATCAATACACTATGAGGATTGTATACAACATCTTGCAGTGTGGAGACCTGCAAGGCAGGTGATGAAGAGCATCCTCTAAACCCCAGAGCTTTAGTGGAGACATGAGATACTAACCTTCCCGCTGCCCTCCCGGGGATATTATCATAAATAAACTGGGGGCTGGAAGGGAGGGAGGTGCTGACTGGACTGGGATCAGTCTCTGGAGGAGGACAGCAAGGCCTTCTGTAATGAAAGGTCACAGGAAGAAGGTATAAGGGAAGGCTTCTCACTGAGATGTGAATTTGAAGTCGGGAGAGGATTAGGGACTAGCCTAGAGCATAGAGGGCATTCTCCTAAGCTCCACATTGTATAAGCTTTCCCTTGGGGCTACAGCAAAGTCCTGTCACTCACAGAGTTTTAAGTATCTGGGTTCCTGTAGTATGGCTCCCTTTATTTACCACAGTCCTACAGAAGTCAAGTTNGAAACCCAGAACAATGGATAACTGGATAGATAAGAGGATGGCTGGCTGGATGACAGGTAAGTGTGGTGGTTTAGATCAGAAATGTCCCCCACAGTCTTGGGAAATTGAATGCGTGGTCCCCAGGTAATGGTACTGTTTGGAGATGCTTGGGAGGAAATGATCTTTTTGGAGGAAGTGTAATGGGGGAGATTATTAAGGCAACTCCACGTAGTTAACAGAAGGTTTATTTAGGGATTTAGGGCAACTTACAGTAAGTAAAGGGGTTGGTCACAGGGTCC
>LZPO01035683.1:8146-37289 GCA_001675575.1 Neotoma lepida | reverse complement strand
GTGATATTTTATCTGTGTTCCCCAATAAAATTTATCTGAGGATCAGAGGAAAAACGGGGCCTCCAGCCACTAGTAGTAAAACAATAGTCATGCAAGTTAGCACACACCCTTAATCCATTTGGTTCTCTGTGACTCCAAGGTCACATGGGGAACTAGCAATAGGAGGTGGTGGCACACGCCTTTAATCCCAGCATCAGCCATAGAGTTCTGAAGGTCCATACAGACAAGACAGGAAGTGTTGTAGCTTGGTGAGGANAGGAAATGAGTTAGCTGAATGAACAGGCATAAAAAGCTGGGTTAGACAGGAAGTCACTCTCTTCTCTTTGCTTCGCTCCTTGGAAGTAGCGGCAGCATTGGTAAGGTGAGGCTAGTGGTGGCTTGCTCCTAATTCCTCTGATCTCTGTCAGATTTTCACCCCTATTTCTTGTTCTGTGTGTTTATTAATAAGACTGGTTAGAAATTCATCTCACAATGTTGTCATCTTAACTCTGAAACTTCTTAGCCTCTAGAGTAAAGATATTTTCGGGAGGATAGCCTTTGGGTTCCCCATGGGTGGCCCCAGGGCTACAATGGTGGCTTTTGGGTATTTTCATTTGGCCACCTCAGATTTTCTCAATGTCCCATTACTGAGCATCTCTCAGGACAGCAGCTGCTTTGGTAGGTGGCCAAGTGCTTTTTCATGAAGTTCCCAGTTACCACTGACTCAGTCAGTTCTCCATTGTCAGTCAGGTGAGTCCATCCCTGTACTTCCAGGTTTTGCCTAAAGAGTTTTCAGATGACAATCACTTTACTCTCCAGATATTTCTATACCTCTTCCTTATCCAGAAACACCAGCAGAAATGTCAGAAAAGAGCTCCTAGTATTTCAAGAGGGCAGCATTCTCAACCTGTGATAGAATGCACTGGGATACTGGAGGAGAAGGACCTAGAGTTGAGAATTCTAAGTTCTTATATACTTATTTCATTATGTCTATGGAATACATCCCACTGGAGATCACCACTGAATGTCTTTTCCCTGAATATGAATTATTTTAATGACTCTAATCTATCTTTAATTTAGAACAGATAGATTGTGATGAAATTCAGTCTATCTTGTCCCATGCCAAAGTCAGTGAACATGATGTCAACCTCATAAGCATGCAGATCCTGGCTGAGTTCCAGGTGCATCTTTCCAAAATGACTTGCAAAGGACCACTTGTCGGAGTATTTCCAAGTTTATTGCTTCTCCATGATCATCTNATTAAAACTGAATACCACATTATGCTTCTGGAAGTAGACATGATCTTGTCCACACTCCTTTTGTACACTGGCCATGTACTTAGTCATAACCATGTCACCCAGGTACTTCTGGCAGTTCTCCACAATAACGAAATACTGGTTATCAATCACTGACCCAGCTCCTAGGTTATAGATGCAGTTCCAAGAAGTCATAGAAGCTCCTATTCCTTCATCTCACTGCCTGCATTGACCCTGATGTTGCCTTCTTAAGCCTATCCCTTAGATAGNCCAGCATTGCCCCATCATACCACTTAAGGAAAAGCCTTTCTATTCATTGTGGAAATACCCTAATTATCTGTTGTTATCTTGTTCAGCTGCTTCTTCCACTAAGCCTTGTTGTCTTACTTCATGTCTAACAAGACTGCAAATGAAAGTCATTTCCCAGTTTTTTCAGAATAAGAGGAGCAAAAAGGAGGTGGGATCATTGGGGTTATACCCACATTTTCCTGATATTATTTTCATCTGTGGTTTTTGAATTATACATTATCCTGGCCTCCAGAACTGTGTGCTAATAATGCCTTCCCTTTATACTATAGCCAGTGCCTGGAATTTTTTTTTATAGCAATGAAAAAGGGATAAAGACTCCCTTCAAAATGTGATGGATTACATATTTATTGGCATAAGAAGAAAGAACATTAGTAACACATATTTATGCAGAACAGTGTTCTAAATTGGATGCATAGCTATACTAGAAATATACATATATATGAAAGTCAAAGCATGAATAAACACTTATTCTTTGACTCCTTCTAAATAAATTGCTCAATGACTGTATCAAAAGCTCCAAACATTTTAAATAATCTCCAACTATAACACCCAACATTAGAATATTTAAAACTAATTCTCTGGAGATATATATATATATATATAAATGCATACTATTAGAAAGGAAACTATTAAAATACAATGTAATGATAATGATTTTTGTTGATGGAAAAATTATGTTCTTCAATGCTCTTGTATTGATGAGAATGTAAAATGGGAAAGTCAGTATGGAAATAGCATGATGGTTCCTTAAAAATAAGGAAGGCTAAAATAACAAAATCAATCAATTTAGATTCTTATTATATACACAAAATGATCAAAAGTAAGATCCTGAAGAGCTATTTGTGTTTCTGTGTTCATAACAGTATTAGTCAAAAAGCCTAGGAATGGAAAATGTTGGAGTTTCAGAATGGATCGTCTCAATGTATTATACAAGGGATATACAAAAGAATATTGTTCAGATGTGAACAGCAAGGAGGTTCTGACACATGTGTGATCCATCACTCACATGGACGATCCTTGAGGAGAGTGAGCTAAGAGGGAGTAGCCAATCACAGTAAAATGAACATAGCCATTCTAGGCTCTAAAATGAGCTGCTTTCATTTAAAAATGAAATAGAATGATAGTTAGTAAGGGCTGGAAACTTGAGGAGACTATAGAAGCAGAAGAAGAGGGAGCTTTGGTTTAATGGCTATATTTTCTTTTTTCTTTTGAAATTATATATATTTCTCCCTTCTCTTTCCTCCCTTCAAACACTTCCATATACCCTGCCTTTCTCTTTCACTTTCCTGATGTCTCTTTTCACTGATAATTGTTACAGGCATTCATGTAAATTATATACATATATATTCTTAAATATCACCTGCACAGTCTAGATAATGTTGCTAGTATGTATATGTCAGGGATTACCATTTGATGTTGGATAGTCAATTGGTGTGCTCTTCCCTGGAGCCAGTTTCTCCTACTCCCAGAATTCCCATGGTTTTCAATTTCTTTTAAAACTAATTTTAAGTTATCCTACACAATCATGGTCATCACTGTGACACTTCCAGCATGTTTAAGTTTGGATTCTGCATAACGGAAGGGTTCTGTAGATTGCATAACAACGTGAATGCATTCCATACTCTTGAAAGACACACTAGAAGAGGTTTAAAGCTCCATCTTTAAAGCTGTTGCCTGTTTTAAGGCCACATGCTTTTCAGGTAGCAGGATATTTTCTTGTTTAAAATTTCTTTCTTTCTTTCTTTCTTTCTTTCTTTCTTTCTTTCTTTCTTTCTTTATTTATTTTTAGAGCAATGAGATATCATGATAGATGGAGACATCATGGGGATAGGAAGAAACTTGATGAGTCTAAAGTTTTATATCTAATTTACCCTTTTATCATAACTAAGAAAAATTATTACTATCTAGTCTTCAGTTCCATCAAAGACTTTAGAAGGATGAAATGTTACCTAATAACAAGGACATTGGGATGCCTGGAGAGTCACCCAAAGTTTCTCTGCAATGTTGGGGCATCCATCTTTGGTCTACAGGCCTAGAATATCTGACAGACCTTTTTTAGGAGCAGGAAAATTTGAAGGACTCTCCTACCCTGCCTTGGAAAAGTTTGGCTGTCACTTTTCATTGTNTCCTGCTTGTCCAGATTAGAGAGTGTACTTACTTTCAGCAGTCAAGGCAAGGGTAATCTCTTGCCCAATAGTCCAGTTGTGCCATAAAGAAAACAAACTCTGTATAGACTATCTTTGGTACCCATCATCTTCTCTGAAGTAAATTGGTGCTGTCAGGATGCCAGGAGCAGACATGTCTCACTGTTATGAAAAACTTTAGGTTACTGAAACATTAAATGCCATATTCTGTAGGTCTTTGAAGTGTTTGAAGATTACCTATCTAATTGAAATATATCTTTGTATACCTAGAAAACCTAACTAACATGACTATAAGTTTGACTATTATAGATGACTATTAATGTGTATTTTTAATTATACATTTCATTTTTAAATGAGCCGCACAAAACCTTAAGCAAGAGTAAAAATATACTTACAGTATAACAAAACTGACTTTAAATTTGTATCAAATAACTAAAATCCATAACAATGTAAAATATTTTGAGATTAACATTTGTGTTTTGGATTAAAATAGATTCAATAATCTACCCTTTTTATCTATCATAATAATCTACCCCTTTCCCCCATCATTTTTGTATCATATTCCACTTTCTTCTTTAGAAAGTGATTGCCGAGCAGTGGTGGTGCACGCCTTTAATCCCAGCACTTGGGAGGCAGAGGCAGGTGGATCTCTGTGAGTTTGAGGCCAGCCTGGGCTACCAGGTGAGTTCCAGGAAAGGCACCAAAGCTACACAGAGAAACCCTGTCTCGAAAAACCATAAAAAAAGAAAGAAAGTGATTGACTGTGATCAATAACAATTTATAACCAACATCCTGAACAAAGACAAACATCCATAATCTATTTTTTGGGAATGTGGGTGTAGTTCTCTAGACTACTTCCTGCTGATTGGGGATGCTGATAATATTTTGGGACACTGAGAAAATTTAAGATAATTGTTAAATCTTGGCTGTAGTATTTTGTGAGGCTGGATCATCTTAGTTAGCTGCCTTGAAGGTGTTTTGGATGCTGGATCATCTGAGCAATTGTTTTTATTGCTGTCTGATCCCCTTGCTCCAAAAATATATAAACTTTTAAAGGAAACATGCATCTCCATATTAATACAAGTATAAACTGTGCATTGTACAGATGCCAGTCAAAGATAATTTTTTTGTTTTATCTCTGAGCAGGTAAAATTATACGTTATATGTCTTGTAGTTACTTTAGGTTTATTTTCCCATGTCTGTAGTTAGGATTTCAGGGTATCTTCCTTGATCAAACCTGATTTTTCTTAACCCAGAATGAATCCAGAGCCTCTCATTTTCTGTGGAAACAAAAGCAGAACCTCTTTCCCAAAGCAACATATCCCTTGACTTAAATTTTGAAGTCAAGACAATTTTAAAATATATAGGTTGATTTAATCCAGCAACTTTTATAGTCAAATGTCTCTCAGCAGTTATCATTTGTTCATTAGCCATCAAAAAATTTAAAGACATCACAATAACATACAATATCCAGACTCTCCATGTATTTTCCATTTTTATGTGGCTTATATTTTTTATTACTCTATTTCCTTTTTAAGAACCTTATTATTTTTAAGTCAATTTTTATGACTGTTTTTGCCCTTTCTCTTCTTTCTCCCAAGCTTATGCATATTTTTTAAACACTTTTAGAGGTGTTTTTTTTTTTGAATCTGTCTTTACTGCATATTTCTATCTTTTTCTGACCATATGAGTCTTTAAAATGCTAAGTAGTGTGGCTAGGACTGAATCAGCTGGCCCCACCCCATTCATTCCTTGGCTTCCTGAGAGTCTAGCTTCATGATGAGGTACTGGCTGGAGCCGTGTGTATTGCCCCAACTCTAGGGAGTTTCTACATCCATGCTGCCACCAAGTAGCATGCCACCCACTGCTCATAAAACCCATTTAAGTGTTTGGCAGCAGGGCCTCTTAAAAAAGCCATCCATTTTTTGCCACTAACACTGAGCCAGGAAGCTGTCTCTTAAAGGATCCGTGCCTCTGCTTGCCGCTAGTAAACAGAGCCTACCCAAGAAAAAGCAGTTACCAAGAAGCCGAGTTTGACTCAGTTTTTGTGTGTTAGAGTCCTTTTTAAAGCTTTTCAGGCTTTATGTGGAAATTCTTGGCAAACGTTTTGGTGTCATATATAAACAGAGGCAGAGTTTCTGTCCCGATAGCAACTCCCAAATACCCTGCAGCTGCTTCCCAAATTACCATACAGAGGCTTATACTAATTATAAATACTCAGCCAGTAGCTCAGGCCTATTATTAACTAGCTCTTACATTTAAATTAACCCATTCCTATTAATCTATTTATTGCCACACGCTCTGTGGCTTACCAGTCCTCCAGCATCCTGTTTCTTGGGTGGCTTGCAGCCTGTCATGACCTCACCCCGCTTCCTCTGAATCCTACTTTGACTCTTCTGCCTAACCTTATCCTGTCTTGCCATAGGCCAAAACAGCTTTATTATCAACCAATGAGAGAAATACATATTCACACTGGACAGAAGGATCATCCCATAGCAATTTAGGAAAGTCTACATTTGTGATCCTATTTGCTCAACATCCTAAGAAACTGAAAATTGAGGCTTGTGGAATATTCCTTTACACTGCATGAATATATGTTGCTGTGATTGGTTTCATAAAGAATCTGACNGGCCAACGATTGGACAGGATAGGGTTAGGGGGAGAGTCAAACAGAGAATGCTAGGAAGAAGAATGGTGGAGTCAGAGGAGTAGCAAGCAGATGCATAGAGAAGCAAGATGGACATGCCATACTGAGAAAAGGTACCAAGCCACATGGCAAAGCATAGATAAAAAATATGGGTTAATTGAAAGTAAAAGAGTGAGCTAGTAACAAGCCTGAGCTATTGGATGAGCAATTAAAATTAATATTAAGCCTTTGTGTGGTTACTTGGGAGTGGCTTGTGGGACAGAAACTTCTGCCTACAGAGACTCTGACATTCAGGCCCAGCTCCTAAATTCTTTAAGTATGTTGAGTTCCTTCCTATCATGCGCAGTGTACATGTCAATCCCTCAGCTGGGAAATGGGTTTGTCCTTCCCTACCCTGGCTGCTGATTCACACTGCAGGTCCCAACTAAGAGAACATTTTCTGAGATAGCACTGCTCCCATCTTCAGAGAACCCTAACTCACCAGGATAGATCAGTATGTGACAAATAGGATTTCAGAATTATCAGCTTTGAAAATCTTTAGCCACAGATTATGTATCTGAGAAAAATATTGAGGTTTCAAGTGGACATTCTTGAACAGTATTAGTCCATAAGAGTATTCACAAAAGATACTGAAATACTCCTCCCCTACAACAACACAATTAAACTAAGGAGTTAATGAGATGCTTTCTCAATAAGACTCCTTTCTCTGGGGCTTAATGCCCAAAGGACCATCACTATTACTTAAAATCTCTTGTGTTGAGAATTATTGCAGTTCCTGGAACCAAACAGGNAATTGCTGCCAGGGAGCTGAAGCTCACTTAGATGTGTGAAATTCTACTGGAAACTGATTAAAATGAGGATGACGAATTATCAGTTCCAGCATACACACTGAAGGATGGTGAGGCTCCTTCCTTCTGCTGGAGNTACAGAGGAAAAGAGGCTCAATAACACCATCCATCACATTAGGCTTCCTATTGGCTCAGTAAGTGCCCGAATGTCTCCTTCACTTTTATCAGAGTGCTCAGTCTCCCAGTCACTAGGGACATATTGTTGGGGTGGGGGGCTAAGGGAGAGCACACAGAGTTTTAGGCAATAGATTTTATGAGTTAACCTGTAATTTAAGGATTATACTGTATTGGAAAACTGAAAAACTATGAAAGTATCAGAAAATTTCAAAAAATGAGAACTCAAAAGGAGTGTTTTCTGTACTTACCCTTCTCTTTAACACAAATATGTTCCAGAATTAGACTCTNCAGCCTGAGGTAGTGGCAACAGTAGTTCTTTGTTCCACATAGAGTGCTAAAATCTTTCTTTAGGTGTCCTCTCTTTCTTATCCCTCATGCCCAAGGAAATAATCTGGAACATCAGTGTATCTACTGTATGAGTGACTTCAATAATCATGAATAGATAGTTAAGGGACGTTGACATATGATGATACATTCTTATGTTCACAGATGAACCTATGAAATTGGATGCACCTTTCTTTTCTGAAAGCAGAAAAAGCTCATACCTTTTTAAATATCTGTGACTTCATTGTTTGTATTATGATCTTTGTGCATCCTGTTCCTTCCATACAATTGAGCAATAAAGTGCTTTGTAGATTGCTTTTTNTGAGCTNCACATAATTATTTGTGAGATATGTGACCTGAAAAAATCCTTTAAAAATTTAATACAATATGAATTGTGAGGTTTGAACTTAAGTGTTTGTATGTGCATGTGTCTCTGTGTATATGTCTGTCTGTCTGTACATCTGTGTGTTCATGTGTGTGTACATGTGAAGTGTATATGATGTGTCCAAGAAACAGAAATATATGAAGTTCTGCTATTATAAAAAGTGATTCTAGAGACTTCAGTCACTATGCTAGTCTCAACTTTCCTTCATACAATCCACAGAATTACCCCATGTAAAATCACTAATCCTCATTTTTCACAAGACTAGTGAGCAAACATTCATGCTGCTGTGTAAGAAAAGTTTAGTGTATTCAGTCACCTTCCAGTTCTAGTTATGCTCAAATTTTGAGTTTAAAATCACCAGGTATATCCTTTGCTGTTGTAATTTTGTGGTAAATACTGTAGGTTCTGATTCTTATTACCTGTAGTTCTAGAACCAGGGTGCAAATGTGATTGGAAACAAAACTTTTCACTAATTAAAATTTTTCTTGGAAAATTTCAAAACTGTGTATAATTCATCCTGATTGTTCTCATTCCCCACTTTTCCTTGTCCTTTTCCACCCCTGCCATTCCCCCATCTTCCCTACAATTCCAATTCTAGTGTGTTTTTCTTCATTTTAGAATCAGGAGCAATTGGAATGATGGAATGGGATCATTTATATGAATAGGGGAAGAAAAGGGATTAGTCTTGGAAGTGACTTCCTGGGTGACACCATCTGTAATCGCTCTGCAAGTTACCTTCTGAGGGACAACATTAGGAACACCATCTCCAACTAGGTGCCTAACTAAAGAAAGATACCCCATCGGCAAGAAAGACAATTCTGTGTAGACCATCTCTCCATAAATACCAATATCTTTTTTTCTTCCACCCTGATGATTTAAACTCATCTAATCCATGAACATAATAAATTTTACCAAGAACTTCTTTCCACAGACTTCCAAGAGCTGATTCCTCCATAAACATGACAAACCATACCATGGTGACAGAATTCACCTTGCTGGGCATCCCTGAGACAGTGGGCCTGGAGAAGGTCCTGCTCTTCCTGTTCTCAGCACTGTACGCCTGTGCCCTCCTGGGAAACTTGCTCATTCTTACTGCAGTCATCTCCTCCCAGCGACTCCACACACCCATGTACTTTTTCTTGGGAAACCTCTCTATCTTTGACTTGGGTTTCTGTTCCACAACAGCTCCAAAGATGTTGTCATATCTTTCAGGACAGGGTAGAGGGATCTCCTTCCAGGGCTGTGTTGTACAACACTTCTTCTATCATTGTCTGGGTTGCACANNGTGNTTCCTGTACACAGTGATGGCCTATGATCGCTTTGTTGCCATTTGCTTCCCTTTGAGATACACAGTCATCATGAACCACAGAGTGTGCTGTGTCTTGGCCACAGGGACCTNGATGAGTGGCTGTGTGCACTCCATTATCCTAACTTCCCTCACTTTCCAGCTGCCCTACTGTGGCCCCAGCGAGGTGGGTTATTACTTCTGTGACATGCCTGCTGTGTTACCACTGGCCTGTGAGGACTCCTCTCTGGCACAGAGGGTAGGNTTTACAAATGTTGGACTTTTATCTCTCATTTGCTTTTTCCTAATCCTTGTGTCTTACACCCGAATCGGAATCTCCATCTCAAAAATTCACTCAACAGAAGGCAGGCAGAGAGCCTTCTCCACCTGCAGTGCCCACCTCACTGCCATTGTCTGTGCTTATGGACCAGTCATCATCATCTACCTACAGCCCAGTCCCAGCCCATTGTTTGGTGCAATAATTCAGATTTTGAACAATCTTGTGACACCCACACTCAACCCATTGATCTACAGCTTGAGAAATAAGGATGTGAAAGCAGCCCTGAGGCACATATTTCTTAAGAAAAATCTCCATCTAGAAAATAAATAAAAATGTCTAAATCTTTGCTTAACAAAGTTTGAATCAACATTTAATAGATCAATTTGGATCTACAGCATATTTCACAAGAAAAATTGACAGCTGTAACTTCCAAGGCATATTAAAATGAAATGTACCTTACATAAATTTACCACTTTCTCCTTTGTCTGAAGATAATTATTTATTTTATGTTTCTTTATATGTTATAATGAAATATAAGTGACAAAGTCTCTTAGCAGATCCTGTATTGATTTTTATGTTGTATGGATTCTCTCTAGGCACTACTATTCTCCCAAGTATTTGTTACTCATCTAACTCTTTAAAAGGATTAAGAGGTGTATTTACTCTCTCAAATAGACTAAACCAGAATTTTATATTCTTTCTGAAATAGAAAGGTAAATTCAGTTTTCTACCAGAGACTCATAAATTCAAACTTATGTAAGTTATATTTAAGGTGATCTCTTCCAAGCATACAATATTGCATGATTTCAAACTTGTTCTTTGTGCACATCTTCTTCTAGGACTGAGGTATGTTTATTGTTCTGTAATTTTACCCCTCAAAAGGCACAAATGTGGATTATTTCTCAATAGGTGATCAATAAAACCCCTTTGTTATTTCAAAATTTGCTTAAATTAGACAAAAAGGCCAATTAAATTGAAATACATTCATGCATTTTGTGTGTCTAAATCAGGTAGCTGTACTAACTTTTCAAGGGATAGCATATAACATGTGTGTTTCTTCCCTTTTCATAATAACATCTACAAGGCATTTACCTTTCTCTAACCTCTACACTCCAAAACGCCAAGAAATAAATAGGTATGTTTCATTTGTAGAACCTAGTTAAATTTTTAATGAATATATTCTTCCTCTTGTCCTGGTTTTAGTTTTCTCTTAGTTTTTATATCTTCCTGATATTCAGGGCTTTTTTCTTGAATGCTGTATTCATTCCTATTTTGAAAAATAAATGATCACATTATACAGAGGGAGAGAAGAAAGAAGAAAGAAAAAATCTAGCCCTGCTGTAGAAGAAAATTAGTACTGCATAGTGGAATGATTGGTGTGTGTCTCTTCCATTGAGTTTCTGAGAAGCAATGGGCAGGTGAAGTCTTCTTCCACAACTGGAAATTATAAAACAAAAGAGCAAATCTATAGTGTGGGCAGCTCTGTTAGAAAATATTCAAATGCCCCAGAGACAGTACATTCCAATTACCAGGGTGCTATGATGTGTTGTCTAAGGATCTTTAAGATAAAATACTGTAGATGTCAGTCACTACCGCTAGAAATCAAAAAGACATTAGTATAANACAAGAAATCTTAGGTTCTTTCAGACAGCCACAAATAATTTGAAATATTAAACATATTAATATTAAAGAGTCAAAAGTACCCCACAGCTTTCTACCCTCTCTGTATTCAACATAAACACTGAAAGTGGAGTAACTGCCCATTTCATCAGGAGGTTATGGTGTCAAACATTCTACAACTCAGGAACCACCATAGTCAGTCCTATCTCTTTCCTTTCTGCACTTGACTTCTGGACAGAATGCCAAAAGGGACATACTTTACAACCTTGCCTCACTTTTACTCCTTTTTTCACATTTATACCCTCCCTCTCTCTCTCTCTCTCCTCCTTATTCCCCCTCTCTCCCTCTCTCCCTCTTGTAGTCCTAGCAGTTTCTGTCTTGCCAAAAATAGCTTTGTGGTAAGGTTCAGAGTCTAAGAATTTGTACATCAAAATTTATTTGGTTCAAGAGATTACCGAGCGTGGATTCCATTCTTACAGTTTTCAGTGTCCTACTCATTCATCAGCAAANTTCCAATTCCAACAGAGAAACTTATAAGTTACTATGCTGCTACACACCACAGCTGATCATGACAATATTGATCACCCTCCTGACAAGTCATAATTACAAAAACATCATATGAAAATACATCACTTTGCTGTAAAAAGTCTCCATTTAAACAGTATTTTTTATTTTTACAAACATAGAAGAAATTAAATATTTATAAGTATAGAGAGTATACTTCAAAAAATATTTCTCACTCTCTGTTGTCATGACACCTACATAGAGACTACAAAGTATTGGCATTTAAAAATCTACACAAAAATATGGAAAAGGTACTATATGTATACTATATGAGATCCATATACCCTTTACTCAGATTCTCGAAATATTACAATTATTTTATTTACTTTCTTCCATAGCACTCTGTGTGTGTATGTGTGTGTGTACAGTGTACAGTCATGATGTGTTCTTGCCATTATGTAATCTCTAGAGTGATTTGTTTATTACTTATGACATTGTCATTTATTTAATGTATTATCTGAAAGCATTACTTGGACATAAAGGTATTTATTTCACTTTCCACATTAAAAATGATCATTTTTGAAGACAAGGGTATTTTGTGATTATTTTAATGGCTGTTAAGCCTACACATGTTTGCCGAATCATTGAAAGATGCTTCTCAACCAAAGTTGAACACACCGTCGTAAGCCAAGAATATTATAGTTCAAAGATGAAGTTAATACACTGATCCCTCACAATTTACCTGTGCCTATCTTATATGTGCCCAAAATATTTACTGTAACTTTTAACTGAGGAGGATCATCCAGTACAGGGTCTATTTTACAATTAAATGCTAACAGCTCTTGTATGCTCCTTGATGGGTATATTTTAGTCATGATAAAATATGGACATTATATTTTAAAATGCTGGCACCACAGTAGAGCATGTAGCCTCAGTTATTCACTGTAGTGATTACATGACTGAGAGCTCAGGGTGGCTTCCATTGCCTTACATTGTGAGAGAACATTAAACCTCAGGTCACTACCTTGAGAGAAGATCTCTGCAACTGCTTCCATCAATTACTGAATGAAGACTCTATGATGACAGCATGTTCACCAATCTGATTACCAGGATAGGCCAGTTCAGGCACTCTCTCCACTATTGATAGTAGCCTAATCTGGGATCAACCTTGTGGATTCCTGGGAATTTCCCTAGCATCAAGTTTCTTCCTAAGCCCGTAATGTCTGCCTGTATGAAGATATCTTTCATTGCTCTCCCACTCTGTCCCTCACTCAGCCTGACCATCCTGTTCCCTCATGTTTTCATCCTCCATCCCCTTTCCTCTATTGCCTGNCCTCATCCCCTGTTTACTCATGGGGATCTCATCTATGGGAAGGGATTTTCCCTTCCCAGGGTAATCCATGTGTCCCTCTTAGGGTCCTCCTGGTTTCCTAACTTCTCTGAAGCTATGGATTGTAGTCTGGTTATCCTTTGCTTTACATTTAGTAATGAATTATTTCTTAAGCTGGCTTCACTAGTTCCTGTTACTTGCCTTGAGAATTATTCCATATTCTAAACTTATCTAACATCCAGAGATCTTCCTTCTTGCTTAGCTTTGACCATCAGAGCTTCATGAATCACCCTGTCAGGAATGCCTGCAAAGACTGCAACCCATTGCCTGGCCTCAGTGACTTCCTTTTTAATCTGGGTGGAAGCCTCCATGTCTGCATAATCTTTGCATTTTACATGTCTGCCAATTCACCTAGTTTTGCAAGAAGTAGTTAAGTACCAAACCCCTATGTACTAATGGTACATTTCCATTGGACAAAAACTGAATAGTGTGTAACTCAGTGATGTCCAATCAGGTGTAAACAACATCTATGGAAAGAGATTTGAGCTTGGAAGAATGTAAAGACACATGCACTGTTTACTGAGTTAAAAATGTATTTCTATCTCATTATGAGACTAGATAACTGGACTTTATTCATAATTATTAATTCTAAAACACAAGTCTCTCCAAAATGGAGGTTAACTGTTAACATTATATTAGATTGTGAATAATTCAAAACAATTATTGATCACCTATTATGTATAATATTTAGGATGTATTAAGTATAAGTGCACAAAATTAACATGTACCCAACCTTAAGAAATGTACATCAAAAGGAATAAAGTACCTTTAAGGAAAGCCTAGAAAACATGACATCAATGCTTTAAATTTCAAACTTAAAACAAAGCAAGAAAACAGGAGTATTTGGGCTTCTATCTCCAAGAGAGAATGAAGTATCTATCTTTGGATTCTTTTCTGGATATGACAGCCATGTGAACCATCTGACCCTCTCAGTATCACATTGATTAAAATTGAACTCTAACCCCAGATCCATGGTTTCTGTGCTCCAGGAAGCCATGCAACCTGCTGTGCATCCTGGCAGTGCTGACAGCATCATCCCCTGTTCCTCCTGTTAACTCTCTCTGCATGTATATTTACCAAAACCAAGAGGTTTCTCTTAAAATTATTGCAGAAGCAAAATAGGATTCCTATTTTTCTTGGAATATTACTAAATGCTTGGGCATCCTTTGTCTTTGTAATGTTTAACTAGACTATGAGTATTATGAAACCTCTATTTCTGCCCTTGGGAAAGTGGAAATGAACTTAAAGTACCCATGTTGAGCCATGGAATTTGTAGGTAGGAAAAGAGCCTCAGTCTGTTTCATGATGAATGAAAACTAGCAACAGGGAAACAACAACAGGTAAGGNATGTTAACATTATATTAAGGCAGTGNTTCTCATCAGGAGGTTTGTGACCCCTTTGGGGGTCAAATGATCTATTCACAAGAATTGCTTAAGACCATCAGGAAACACAGATATTTACATTGTGATTTATAACAGTAATAAAATTATAGTTTTGAAGTAACAACGAAAACAATTTTATGGTTGGGGGTCACCACAACATGAGGACAGTATTGAAGGATCACAACATTAGGAAGGTTGGGAACCACTGTGTTATGGTCAATGTGAGATTGTAGAGGAAGGAATTCTGGGCTTACACTTCTTTAACAAATAACCAGAGGGTAATTCATATTTACTTCTTAATTAACAGTCAGAATTCATACACTTACAATTTGATGAAATTGACATAATATTTCTCAGCATATTTTACCATGTTGTATTTATTTTGCAGTTTGTTATATTGTACTACAGTAAATGTCATGGCCAGACAGAATTTAATATAGGTGAATAATCAGATACTGCACTTTTGGCTGTGCTTGAAGTATTTACTTGATAATCTGTTTACGTTCTTTTGTGAAATGAAGTTAATAGGATGACCTGCTGTAGGACAGCTTGCTGACTGATTCAGGAACCTTCCCTGTGGTTGCCTGGCAACAAATTCTTGTGTGGTGTATTATGCCAAAAGAATAGGAGCATAAGCTGGAATGCTGCTGAGAGGAAGCAGGATAAAATATTTTCTTTCATTTATCATCTACTTTTATTTTCTGAAGGCTAACATTTTATTCTTTTAAGTCCCCCCGTAGACACTGAAGTCTATTTAATTTTAACAGTCAGAAGTGAGTAAGGCAGCAAAAAACATAGTTGGTTAAGCCCTTCAGCACACATGATTTCCAAGTTTTCTCATTAGTTTTATAATGTTCCACCAAGTTAAAGCAAATTAAAATCTTCAAGTTCATTTTCCTGAAAGCTGAAATACAGAGGACTTATACTACCCCTTCCTGAGATTACATTAAAAAATAAACAACTGGTGGTGAGAAGAGACTCTCAGACCAGCAGAGCTAGCTGCTTACAAGTCCCTCTAGGAACTCTGGAATGCATCATTCCTGAGTCACGACCCAGGCTGGGATGGGCTTCTCTGTGATGCAGCTGCCTTTAAGTCATCCATGCTTCTGTAAATGACTGCTCATGCATCCCACTCTGAGTAATCCCCATCAACTCATTGGATAGGCAAGTTGGCCTTCAGTTTTTTTTTTGGACTAACATCAGGTTGTTTCTCATTAACAGTTCTCCATGGACTTCAAATGCTGTACAACTCTTCAGTGCCCTCTGTGGTGCTGTGCAACACTACAGTGTCCAGTGTGGAGTGAACAGCATTTGTTTTGTGCTTCCATGGTATGCAAACACACAGCTCTGTAGGTGTTTCTATTTACCGGCATAGAAGTGAAACCAGTTGATTTGTGGTTTTTTAGCCACACTTTGTTACCTTCAAATAATGTCTGAGAAGGCTCCATTTACCTCTCCTCACATAGTGTGTGCTTCTCAGAGGTGTTGATCTCTCCTTCATGAGATTTAGAAAGAGCAAAATGGAGAAGTGGTGCCTGGTGTCCCACAGTCATATTCACTATCTGTGCCATTGGTCTGTTCCTTCAGCTTCTGTGTTACATTTCCTCCTTTTCTATTCTGAGCAGCAATGCCTTCTTCATGTGGATACTAGAAGGAACTGGTGATATTCATTAAGCTAAAGAGCAGCAATTGCAATGATGCCTCATGGAACTAAAAAGATATTTGGGGCACTTTTAGACAATCTCAATCCTTCCAAGCTATATGATCAAACCAGCTGATGAGCACTGAGCACAATACCTTCAAGTGGTGGATATTGAAGAAATATTCCATATACTATATAACTTTGTCATTGACAGCAGAGTTAATTCATGTTAATTAGCTATGATTCTCAATGAACTAATCTCTTATTTCAGAGCTACAAACACCCTAAAATTATCCTGATATTAAAAAATAAAAATTAACACAGGCTAACTAAACACCTCAGGAGCCAGTGTTCTCAGATTCTTCAACTGAAAATAATTTCACTTGGGAATCATTATTGGGTTTTGTCAAAGGTTTAGTTATTTTACTATTAACAAATATTGTAAGAAGAACTCACAAATCAACCTCTTCATCACACTTTTAAATATGGAAAAATTACTGGGAGGCATTTTTTCACTAAAAACTCAGACATTTGGAAAGACCTGCTTCACCTACAGCAAATGGAAGCAGAATCTGGAGTTTTATCCCAATTGAAATGAGTAGTTTGGTAAGGAAGGTTTCTGCTTTCGGTATCCTAACATGTCACTTGCTGGATAGCACATACTATGTTTGCCTGAAGCAGTATCCTGTGTTCTCAATAATATTTAAAGGTTTTAGTTACTTATTCATCAATTTATGTATATGCATGTAGGGGACACATGTGCCACATGAGTGCATGTGAAAAGAACTCCAAAGGAAGGAGACAGTGAAGCCTCTGTGTAACAAAGCTTAGGAGTCACCAGAGCATCTGATTACACAGTCCCAGTGGTCACTTTGAGAGCATGGTCTATTATGAGGCTAAGGATACTTTACCATAGTTCAATCAACATTGAGTTTTTGTACATCATACTAGAGAGAACTGTGGAGAGTTAACTGTAGTTATGATGAAAACAGTGGTTATAATGAGCAGANCCTCACTTTTACTCCTTTTTTCACATTTATACCCTCCCTCTCTCTCTCTCTCTCCTCCTTATTCCCCCTCTCTCCCTCTCTCCCTCTTGTAGTCCTAGCAGTTTCTGTCTTGCCAAAAATAGCTTTGTGGTAAGGTTCAGAGTCTAAGAATTTGTACATCAAAATTTATTTGGTTCAAGAGATTACCGAGCGTGGATTCCATTCTTACAGTTTTCAGTGTCCTACTCATTCATCAGCAAANTTCCAATTCCAACAGAGAAACTTATAAGTTACTATGCTGCTACACACCACAGCTGATCATGACAATATTGATCACCCTCCTGACAAGTCATAATTACAAAAACATCATATGAAAATACATCACTTTGCTGTAAAAAGTCTCCATTTAAACAGTATTTTTTATTTTTACAAACATAGAAGAAATTAAATATTTATAAGTATAGAGAGTATACTTCAAAAAATATTTCTCACTCTCTGTTGTCATGACACCTACATAGAGACTACAAAGTATTGGCATTTAAAAATCTACACAAAAATATGGAAAAGGTACTATATGTATACTATATGAGATCCATATACCCTTTACTCAGATTCTCGAAATATTACAATTATTTTATTTACTTTCTTCCATAGCACTCTGTGTGTGTATGTGTGTGTGTACAGTGTACAGTCATGATGTGTTCTTGCCATTATGTAATCTCTAGAGTGATTTGTTTATTACTTATGACATTGTCATTTATTTAATGTATTATCTGAAAGCATTACTTGGACATAAAGGTATTTATTTCACTTTCCACATTAAAAATGATCATTTTTGAAGACAAGGGTATTTTGTGATTATTTTAATGGCTGTTAAGCCTACACATGTTTGCCGAATCATTGAAAGATGCTTCTCAACCAAAGTTGAACACACCGTCGTAAGCCAAGAATATTATAGTTCAAAGATGAAGTTAATACACTGATCCCTCACAATTTACCTGTGCCTATCTTATATGTGCCCAAAATATTTACTGTAACTTTTAACTGAGGAGGATCATCCAGTACAGGGTCTATTTTACAATTAAATGCTAACAGCTCTTGTATGCTCCTTGATGGGTATATTTTAGTCATGATAAAATATGGACATTATATTTTAAAATGCTGGCACCACAGTAGAGCATGTAGCCTCAGTTATTCACTGTAGTGATTACATGACTGAGAGCTCAGGGTGGCTTCCATTGCCTTACATTGTGAGAGAACATTAAACCTCAGGTCACTACCTTGAGAGAAGATCTCTGCAACTGCTTCCATCAATTACTGAATGAAGACTCTATGATGACAGCATGTTCACCAATCTGATTACCAGGATAGGCCAGTTCAGGCACTCTCTCCACTATTGATAGTAGCCTAATCTGGGATCAACCTTGTGGATTCCTGGGAATTTCCCTAGCATCAAGTTTCTTCCTAAGCCCGTAATGTCTGCCTGTATGAAGATATCTTTCATTGCTCTCCCACTCTGTCCCTCACTCAGCCTGACCATCCTGTTCCCTCATGTTTTCATCCTCCATCCCCTTTCCTCTATTGCCTGACCTCATCCCCTGTTTACTCATGGGGATCTCATCTATGGGAAGGGATTTTCCCTTCCCAGGGTAATCCATGTGTCCCTCTTAGGGTCCTCCTGGTTTCCTAACTTCTCTGAAGCTATGGATTGTAGTCTGGTTATCCTTTGCTTTACATTTAGTAATGAATTATTTCTTAAGCTGGCTTCACTAGTTCCTGTTACTTGCCTTGAGAATTATTCCATATTCTAAACTTATCTAACATCCAGAGATCTTCCTTCTTGCTTAGCTTTGACCATCAGAGCTTCATGAATCACCCTGTCAGGAATGCCTGCAAAGACTGCAACCCATTGCCTGGCCTCAGTGACTTCCTTTTTAATCTGGGTGGAAGCCTCCATGTCTGCATAATCTTTGCATTTTACATGTCTGCCAATTCACCTAGTTTTGCAAGAAGTAGTTAAGTACCAAACCCCTATGTACTAATGGTACATTTCCATTGGACAAAAACTGAATAGTGTGTAACTCAGTGATGTCCAATCAGGTGTAAACAACATCTATGGAAAGAGATTTGAGCTTGGAAGAATGTAAAGACACATGCACTGTTTACTGAGTTAAAAATGTATTTCTATCTCATTATGAGACTAGATAACTGGACTTTATTCATAATTATTAATTCTAAAACACAAGTCTCTCCAAAATGGAGGTTAACTGTTAACATTATATTAGATTGTGAATAATTCAAAACAATTATTGATCACCTATTATGTATAATATTTAGGATGTATTAAGTATAAGTGCACAAAATTAACATGTACCCAACCTTAAGAAATGTACATCAAAAGGAATAAAGTACCTTTAAGGAAAGCCTAGAAAACATGACATCAATGCTTTAAATTTCAAACTTAAAACAAAGCAAGAAAACAGGAGTATTTGGGCTTCTATCTCCAAGAGAGAATGAAGTATCTATCTTTGGATTCTTTTCTGGATATGACAGCCATGTGAACCATCTGACCCTCTCAGTATCACATTGATTAAAATTGAACTCTAACCCCAGATCCATGGTTTCTGTGCTCCAGGAAGCCATGCAACCTGCTGTGCATCCTGGCAGTGCTGACAGCATCATCCCCTGTTCCTCCTGTTAACTCTCTCTGCATGTATATTTACCAAAACCAAGAGGTTTCTCTTAAAATTATTGCAGAAGCAAAATAGGATTCCTATTTTTCTTGGAATATTACTAAATGCTTGGGCATCCTTTGTCTTTGTAATGTTTAACTAGACTATGAGTATTATGAAACCTCTATTTCTGCCCTTGGGAAAGTGGAAATGAACTTAAAGTACCCATGTTGAGCCATGGAATTTGTAGGTAGGAAAAGAGCCTCAGTCTGTTTCATGATGAATGAAAACTAGCAACAGGGAAACAACAACAGGTAAGGNATGTTAACATTATATTAAGGCAGTGNTTCTCATCAGGAGGTTTGTGACCCCTTTGGGGGTCAAATGATCTATTCACAAGAATTGCTTAAGACCATCAGGAAACACAGATATTTACATTGTGATTTATAACAGTAATAAAATTATAGTTTTGAAGTAACAACGAAAACAATTTTATGGTTGGGGGTCACCACAACATGAGGACAGTATTGAAGGATCACAACATTAGGAAGGTTGGGAACCACTGTGTTATGGTCAATGTGAGATTGTAGAGGAAGGAATTCTGGGCTTACACTTCTTTAACAAATAACCAGAGGGTAATTCATATTTACTTCTTAATTAACAGTCAGAATTCATACACTTACAATTTGATGAAATTGACATAATATTTCTCAGCATATTTTACCATGTTGTATTTATTTTGCAGTTTGTTATATTGTACTACAGTAAATGTCATGGCCAGACAGAATTTAATATAGGTGAATAATCAGATACTGCACTTTTGGCTGTGCTTGAAGTATTTACTTGATAATCTGTTTACGTTCTTTTGTGAAATGAAGTTAATAGGATGACCTGCTGTAGGACAGCTTGCTGACTGATTCAGGAACCTTCCCTGTGGTTGCCTGGCAACAAATTCTTGTGTGGTGTATTATGCCAAAAGAATAGGAGCATAAGCTGGAATGCTGCTGAGAGGAAGCAGGATAAAATATTTTCTTTCATTTATCATCTACTTTTATTTTCTGAAGGCTAACATTTTATTCTTTTAAGTCCCCCCGTAGACACTGAAGTCTATTTAATTTTAACAGTCAGAAGTGAGTAAGGCAGCAAAAAACATAGTTGGTTAAGCCCTTCAGCACACATGATTTCCAAGTTTTCTCATTAGTTTTATAATGTTCCACCAAGTTAAAGCAAATTAAAATCTTCAAGTTCATTTTCCTGAAAGCTGAAATACAGAGGACTTATACTACCCCTTCCTGAGATTACATTAAAAAATAAACAACTGGTGGTGAGAAGAGACTCTCAGACCAGCAGAGCTAGCTGCTTACAAGTCCCTCTAGGAACTCTGGAATGCATCATTCCTGAGTCACGACCCAGGCTGGGATGGGCTTCTCTGTGATGCAGCTGCCTTTAAGTCATCCATGCTTCTGTAAATGACTGCTCTTGCATTCCACTCTGAGTAATCCCCATCAACTCATTGGATAGGCAAGTTGGCCTTCAGTTATCTTTTTGGACTAACATCAGGTTGTTTCTCATTAACAGTTCTCCATGGACTTGAGATGCTGTACAACTCTTCAGTGCTCTCTGTGGTGCTGTATAACACTACAGTGCCCAGTGTGGAGTGAACAGCATTTGTTTTGTGCACCCATGGTATGCAAACACACAGCTCTGTAGATGTTTCTATTCACTGACATAGAAGTGACNTGTGGTTTCTTAGCCACACTTTGTCACTTTCAAATAATCTTTGGGAAGATTCCATTTATCTCTCCCATGTATTCTCCTCACACAGTATATGCTTCTCAGAGGTGTTGATCTCTCCTTCACGAGATTTAAAAGAATCAAAATGGAGAAGCGGTGGTTGGAGTCCCACAGACATATTCACTGTATCTGCCACTGACCTGTTCCTTCAACTTCCTGGGCTTCAATTTTCTCCCTTTCTGTTCTGAATAGCAATACTCTCTTCATGTGGATACTGGAAGGATTCAATGGTATCCATTAAGCTAATAAGCAGCAATTGTAATGATGCCTCAAATAACTAAAAAGTTATTTGGGAGATTTTTATACAATCCAAACAATCATTCCCAGCTTTGTTATCAAACCAGTGATGATCTGAAATTATTAAGCACTTAGCACAATGCCTTCACATGGTGGATATTGAAGAAATATTCCATATACTATAGAATTTTGTCATTAATTGACAGCAGAGTTAATTCACAATATTTATTATTATGCTCAAGTAATTAATCTCATTTTTCAGAGGTATAAAAAAACTAAAATTGTCCTGATAGAAAAGAAATGAGTATAGGCTAATTAAACAGTTCAGGAACCAGTTTGCTCAGAGTCAACTGAAGGAAATTTTGCCTGGGAATCATTATTGGATTTTGTCAAAGATTTAGTTATTTTACTATTAACAAATATTATAAAAAGAGCTAACAAATCAACCTCTCCATCACACCTATAAATGTGGAAAAAGTTACTGAGAGGAATTTTTTAACCAAACAACCAGACATTTGGAAAGACTTGCTTCACCTGCAGCAAAAGGAGGCAGAATCTGGAGTTTTATCCAAATTGAAATGAGCTGTTTGGTGAGGGAGATTTCTGCTTTGGGTATCCTAACAAGGCACTTCCTGGATAGCACATGTTACGTTTGCCTGAAACAGCATTCTGTGTTCTAAATAATATTTAAAGGTTTTATTTAGTTATTTATCAATGTGTGTATATGCATGTAGGGGACACATGTGTTACATGTGTCCAAAGGTAGGAGACAGTGAAGCCTGTNTGTGACAAAGCATAGGAGTCACCAGAGCATCTGATTATACAAAGCTCCAGTGGTCACTTTGATAGCATGGTCTATCATGAGGATAAGGATACTTTACCATAGTTCAACCAACATTGAGGTTTTGCACACCACACTAGAAAGAAAATACAGAGTTAACTGTAGCTGTGGTGGAAACAGCAGCTATGATGAGCAGAAGGATATTCATAGGCAAATAAACATCTCAGACTGGAAAAGTTTAAAATAGTTGGTCAGGAAAAAGAGGAATAAAAATGAGAGGTCTGAGAAATCTGGTGTGTGTGTGTGTGTGTGTGTGTGTGTGTGTGTTAGATGATCTTTTTCAACAAACCTGACAGGATGAAAACATTCTTTCTTTTTTGTTCTTTAGCATTCTGTGTTTGAATGCACACTGAAAACCATATTTCAGTTCTCATTAGCAGTGACAACTTCCTTCAACTCCCCAACGAACATCCTCCATGCCTACTCAGGGAGTGTGAATCAATAGAAAACGGTAACAATAGAAAATGAAAATAGCTGATCACCATTCAGTGGGATCAGGGCATTTTATCACAAATGAGTTTGGAGCGATATAGTGCATAACAAGATCATAATGCCACAACTTGGGCATCTATATGTCATGAGNGAATTTTTTCTCTCTAGGACATTACTCTCATTTTTCTCTCAAATATTTAGCTCAAATAATCAGTATCACTAGGTCCCATTCTTATGTGTCTATTTTTTCTACTTGAAAAAAATGCTTATATAATATTACAAGATATCATAAAGTAATTAAAGGAGAATATTTAGAGATAGTAGTGAAAGTCCACCATATGTGATCACACCACTGAATATTTATGAGAACACTATTTCAAACATATCTGTGTGTATGAAAACATTTATATGGAGACAAAAATTGATATGTAGGTTTTTCTATGTTTTGTTCTTTCTGCCTGCTANAAGAAATGACATTTATGGCTCTGGTTGAATTTTTGTTAAATTATTTGCTTTTTATTATTTTTTTTTCATTTCTGGTAACATAAAATTTTAACAATAATCTATGAATGTGCATATGTTTTTAAATAACATACTTTTAGGCATATGAAATCTTTAATGTGTTCTCAGTTGTATTTCCCCAGAGTCAAATCAGTACAGATTTAGAAGATTACAAAATGATGATAAAATTTTAGATTTCATATATTCCATTCTTTTTAAATATTTATTTATTTATCTATTTATTTTACTCTCCAAACACAGCTTCTCCTCCCTCTTGTCCTCCCAGTCCCTGCCCTCCACCCCCCCTCTGCCCCCAAAACCACTCCTCCTCCTTTTTATTCAGAAAATGGCAGGCCTCCCCTGAATACCAATAAAGCATGGCATAAGCTCCTCCCTTTGTATTAAGGCTGGGCAACACAACTCAGTATTAAGAATATGGTCCCAAAGGCCAGCCAAAGAGTCAGAGGCAGCCCCTGTTCCCACTGGTAAAATTTCCACAAGAATACCAAGCTACACAACTGTCACATATATGTAGAGGACCTAGGTCAGCACCATGCTGGCTCCTAGGTAGTCAGTTCAGTCTCTGTGGGCTCCTATGAGCCCAGGTTAATTGATTCTGTGGGTATTCTTGTGATTTCCTTGACCTCTCTGACTTCTACAATCATTCTTCCCTTTTTCTAGCAGGATTCCCAAATTTGGCCTAATGTTTGGCTGTGGGTCTATGCATCTGTTTCCACTAGTTGTTGGATGAAGCTTCTCTGATGACAATTGTGCTAGTAGGCACTGATTCCAGAACATCCCATAAGCAGGATAGACTGTAGGTGGAAGGTTATGTGGCTGGGTTGGTGTCCCAATCCCTCCACTGTAAGTCTTGCCTGGTGACAGAAGAGGGCTAGATCAGGCTATACATTTCCTATTGCTAGGAGTCTTGGCTATGGTCATCCTTGTAAATCCCTGGGAGTTTGCCTTGCACCAGGTTTCTATCTGATCCTGAAATGCACCCTCTTTCCAGTTGGATCCTTTAGTACTCTTCCCCCTACACCCTCACACCTGATCCCTCATGCTCCCATCCCCACACACCCCTACTCCACTCAGTAAATCCTATATGACAAGAACTTCAAGTCTTTGAAGAAAGAAATTGGAGAACATATCAGAAAATGGAAAGATCTCCCATGTTCATAAATCAGTAGCATTAACATAGTAAAAATGACAATCTTATCAAAAGCAATCTATAGATTCAATGCAATCCCTAATAAAATTCCAACACAAATCTTTACAGACCTTGAAAGAACAATACTCAACTTCATATGGAAAACCAAAANACCCAAGATAGCTAAAACAATCCAGTACAATAAAAGAACTACTGGAGGCATCATCATTCCTAATTTCAAGATCTACTACAGAGCTATAATAATAAAACTGCATAGTATTGGCATAAAAACAGACAGGTGGATTAATGGAATCAAATCAAAGACCCGGATGTAAATCCAAACACCTATGAACATCTCATTTTTGACAAAGAAGCCAAAATATACAATAGAAAAGAGAAAGCATCTTCAACAAATGGTGCTGGTATAACTGGATGTAGAAGAATGCAAATAGATCCATATCTATTATCCTGAAGAAAATTCAAGTCCAAGTGGATCGAACACCTCAACATAAATCCAGATACACTGAACTTGATAGAAGAGAAAGTGGGAAATAGCCTTGAACTCATTGGCTCAGGTGACAATTTCCTGAATAGAACACCAATAAGGTAGACAAATAATAAATGAGACCTNACGAGACTTAAAAGCTTCTGTAAGGCAAAGGACACCTTCAATAGCACAAAATGGCAGCATATAGAATGGGGAAAGATCTTCACCAACCCCACATCAGACACAGGACTGATCTCCAAAATATGTAAGGAACCCAAGAAACTAGACATCAACAAACCAAATAATCCAATTTAAAAATGAGATACAGATCTAAACAGAGAATTCTCAACATACCAATCTCAAATAGCTAAGAAACGCTTAAAGAAATGTTCAACATCCTTAACCATCAGGGAAATGCAAATCAAAATGACTCTAAGATTCTATCTTACATCTGTCAGATGGCTAAGGTCAAAAACACAAATGACAGCTCATGCTGGAGAGGATGTGGAACAAGGGGAACACTCCTCCATTGCTGGTAGGAGTACAAACTTGTACAGTCACTTTAGAAATGAGCATGGAGGTTTCTCAGAAAATTAGGAATAGATCTACCTCAAGACTCAGTATACCNTTCTTGAGCATATACCCAAACGATTCTCAATCATACCACAAGGACACATGCTCAACTATGTTCATAATAGTTGAGCTTTATATATAATAGCCAGAAACTGGAAACAACCTAGATGTCCTCCAACCGAAGAATAGATAAAGAAAGTGTAGTACAGCTGTTAAAACAATGGCATCATGAAATTTGAAANCAAATGGATGGAACTAGAAAAAAAATCATCCTGAGTGAGTTAACCCAGATTCAGAAAGTAAAAGATGGCATATACTCACTCATAAGTGGATATTAGCTAAGTAAATGATAATCATGCTACAATCCACAGACTCAGAGTGGCTAGGTAACAAGGAGGGCTCAAGGGGGGTACTTGGATCTCTGTGGGAAATAGAAGGGGAAATAGAAGACATATAGTCTATTCTTATTTAGATACTAATATATGTTTTCATTTTGATATATTGGTGTTCTCTTGCTGAAACATTAAATCATGTTCCTATTCTGTCACAATAACTATGCATGTCTATCACAGTTTGAATTGTTAAATGGTATTTAGCAATTCATTCAACAAGTCTTAATTAGTCATGTCCTTTGGGCATCTCATTGTCTATAAAAGTATTGTTGATCATCTCAACCTTTCCAGATGCCNTTACNTGGTGGTTTCTCCCACCAGAATCCAACCATCAGAACAACAAATGTAGTCTAGGATATATAACCACAAAACAGATAACTAAGATTTTCTGTGGTTTAGATGATTGTCAGTCATTTTAGGAGAGACATGTGATCATTAGGTTGCACCACATGGAACTTTTTCTCTGTCTGGGTGGGTTTCACTGTTTTCTTCCTTCATTTAAGGCAAGAATTTTCTCATGTTTGATACTCTTTTTTTGTTTTGTCTTGTTTTTTTATTATGGTTTAAAAAATATGGAGATTTGGGAAAATAAAAATGGAAACAAATCCCACAAATGACTAAAATGTCCAGAAAATGAAGATCTGGTATAGAGTGGAATCCTTAGTAAATAGGACTTTCTTAGTTTCTTTTGCTGAGATAAAACACAATGATCAAAGTAACTTAAGAAAATGTTTTATTTAGCTTATGGTTGCAGAGGATTAGAGTCTGTGATGGCTGAGCAAAGGAACAGCTGAGAGCTCACAACTTATCCACACCCATGAGGTGGGAGAGAGCACTAGGAATTATACCTCAGAGCCCAGCCCCCAGTGAGAGACTTCCTCCAACAGGACATCACCTCCTTATCCTTCCCAAACAATTCCTCCAGGCAGGGACAAAGCTCAAATATACGAGCCTATGAGGCTCATTCTCATTCAAACCACCACAAATATCCTTCTTTCCTCCTTGGATTCTGATTTTTTTTAATGAGAAATAATTCTCATCTCCACAGTAGATAGAGGCCCAGTTAGTAAAATGCTGCTTGGAGAGAAAATTAAATGAGCATAATAACTGAACCAGTGGGTCTTGTTACATAGTACTGGGTAGGAAGCCTGTCCAATGATTTAGGCTGATAATAATTAATACATTGACAGGATAGCACAGGGATAAAATCATGGCAGAGGATTGTATAAGGGGACTTGAGCCAATCCTGGTTTTACCTGAATATGGCACAGAGAAAATGACTGTAACCTACCTACAAGTGGAGCCAAAGTAGAGCAGAATGACTAGTGATGACAGAGTCAATGTTTCAATAAGACCCGTGTCTGTAATCATTCCCAGCTATTTTCTGACCCACTTCTTTCCATCATAAAGTTTTTGAGAGCTAGCAATGAGTGACACATTGCCAGGCAGGTTATTTAAAGAAACTTTATTCCTAAGGACTTAACAGGTGTGTGTGTGTGTGTGTGTGTGTGTGTGTGTGTGTGTGTGTGTGTATGTTTAGATATTACTTTTATTTACTTATTTTTAATGTACTTGAGTGGGTAGAAGTGTGGAGGTCAAAGATATGACCCAATAAGTAAAGTATTTGTCATCAAACATCGAGAATTTGAAATCAACTGTATTTAAACTAAAGCTCTGGTTACTGAATGATAAACCAAACTGGTTTGGTATTTTTAGGATCTTATCTTTAAAGTGCATTTAGGGATATGTAAACTTTACTTTATGGTCACTAAAGGAAAATTAAATAAGTTGGTATGTGTGAAAAATATCATCTCAGTGTCTGAAGAACAATTAGTGCTCTAAAAATATAACTTAAGAGTCTATAAAACATGAATAGGAAATGCTAGTAGGCAGAAAACAAAAGTGCATTCCAAGTAAAACAGAAGTTGAAGTGACCAGACTTGACACAAAGAGGAATAAAAGAAGGGTCAAAGTTCTTTTCTATCTTTAACCACACACACACACACACACACACACACACACACACACACACACAAAATGAAAGCCCTTTATGGAGACAAGAAAACTGTCTTCAGCTATTTTATGTGGCTACAGGTTACTTGCCCAGGAAAAGCATGGCAAATAAGAATAGTTAAAGAATTAATTAGAAGACATTGATTATGATAGAGACAAAATAAAATTAGAAAATCCTATAAATAATTGTTTTCTGTTGTGGGCTTGTTTGTTTAAGAGAATGAAACAGGAGATTGATAATAAGTGATAATAATTTTTAAAAATCCATTATGAGCTCCACAATTCATTCCNAAACACCTAAGCTAAACTGTGAAACACCCTTCTCAAGGACCTCTTCACTTCCTTGTTCCTCAGTGAATAGATTAAAGAGTTCAGCATGGGTGAGACAATATTATTTAATATTTGCACCACAGCACCAAGCAGGGGGTTTGGTGTGNGCTGCAGGTAGATGATGATTACAGGCCCGTAGGCACAGAGGATGGCAGTGAGGTGGGCACTGCAGGTGGAGAATGCTTTCTGTCTGCCTTCTGCTGAACGGATTCTCAGAATGGCAATCCCAATGTGTGCATAAGAGACACAAACACTGAAGAGAAGCATCAGAGCCAGAAAGCCAACATTAATGGAACCAACCTTCTGAGCCAGTCTGCTATCAGTGCAGGCTAGAGGTAAAACCACAGGAAGGTCACAGAAGAAATGGTGGACATGATTGGGTCCACAGTAAGTTAACTGAAAGGTAAAGGATGTCAGGATGCTGGACTGAAGACAACCTATCAACAAGGATACTGTGACCAAACTCAGGCACACTCCAGGTTTCATGATGAGCATGTATCTCAGTGGGTGACAAATGGCAACATAACGATCATAGGCCATCACAGAATAGAGGCATCCTTCAGTAGAACCCAGAAGGTGGTAGAAGAAGAGCTGGGCAGCACAGCCTTTGTAAGAGATG